>JAPYZS010001314.1:0-17064 GCA_030522925.1 Trissolcus japonicus | reverse complement strand
TTATTGCAAAGTTGGTTCGATTCACGTCGAATGAACCGAGCACGCGTCGACCCTAAGCAGCATGCGCGTCGACCGTAAGCAGCATGCGCGTCGACCGTAGGCAGCGTAAGTGTCGACCGTACGCGGCATAAGGGTCGACCGTAAGCAGCCTGTCACTTCTTTGTATTCAAACATTTTTTTACATTTTGATGAATAAATATTTTTTATTCTTTTTGCAGCCTTATTATTATTATTTTTTTTTCGTCCTTCGCCATACATTTTTAATTAAATTTCTATTTTTTCAATCGACACTTTTCTGAGAATTTTTTCGTATATCTTGATGAAGAGCTGGCTTGATCTGGCTGAGAACATCCAGCGAAATATATAGGTCAGTGGACCATGAGGTAGGTTATGGCTTACATTTTATACTTTTTCAAACTATTTTTTCAAACATTTCTTTTTAAAAAGTGGGGGGAAAGAAAAATAATATAAATAAATGATTGTCTATTTTCTTTATATATTCTTATATCTCAATGTTATTATATATTCTCAATGAAATTGAACAAAAATCGATCCAGCAATTGATTAAATACCAATCTATTGCTGGATTGATTTTTGTTCAATTTCATTAAGGATTGTTGGAGTTTCATCGGAACTCGTTTTCTCAAAATTAAGAGGGGTTGAGCAATCACCTTAACTCAATGCCCTGAAACATGCCAGTTGTGGCCCGACTTTCGATAATCCACACTGGCATTTGCTTCAACGCCCAGGAAACAATGAAAATCTGAACAAAGTGGCCGCACGGAGGAATCGAACCCCCGACCTCCCGAATGCAAACACGGCAGCTGTAGCCAATCAGCTAACTCGCTTTGTGATAAAAACAATTATATTATTATTATTATGGTTTTATTTCGTAATTAGAAATAGCAGGACTTTGTCCCGCTATTGCATCTCTTGCAATACGAACGATCATATTCATAGTGTATTGTGGATCTAGATTAACGAAAACCGAGAGACCGTTTTTCAGTTAGGGCTTGATTACTCTCGCTGTATACATCCAATCGATTGCAGATGATTATCTCGAGCACTTTGCTGGCTGTATTCAGTAAGCAGATTTGTCAATTGGATAAGAGCTAGATTAATGGTTCGCTTTCTATAGGAAGCAGGACTTCGTATTGCAGTTTTCAACAGTCGGAAAACTTTCTATCTTTCAGGCAGGCATCATAGACAAAAATATGATTTTTTTGCATCATTAACAAAAACGTTGTGTCGCGTCTTGATGGCCACGTTTAATATTCCATCAAGGCCTGGAGCCTCGGTGTTTTTAATTCTCCGGAAAGCCTTTAGCAACTCGCGTGCACATTTTTTTACTGTAGCTGTGCTATGTGGCGTCACAGAACGCCATTCAGTATCTTTTCGCCGCACGCAACGACCGCCATCCTGCGATCTCGTCCGCCCGATCCTTTTGCCCGTGCACCACGCCTTCAAAGTGAAGCCCGCCCAGCACACTCTAGCCAGGCCGAACCTGGCAAGACAACCTTAGAACTCAGAGATATCGACAAGCTTAAAACTAACGACGAGATTTGTAAAGCTCTCCGCCCACAGCTATGTACGGACGAGATAGACTCTGGTGTAGTCAAATTCCTCCAGGAAGCGTACAGAGGTACACAGACACCAGCTGCCTTCTGATCTGGCGAGGAAGTCCTTTAGGCCCAGGGCAAACTGAGGGTTGGTTGGGTATTCAGCAGAGTGAGAGAGAAAGAGAGTCAGGAGGTGTTTCAAGTGCCTCGGCTCTGACAACATCGCTGGTACTTGCAAGGGCCCGGACCGCTTAAAGCTATATTTCACCTGTGTACCAACAGGCAATCCAGGATGCGGCCAAACGGAAACGATAATGTTTCTTCCGCCTAAACTACTGCTAGGCAGCCCAGGACCTTTTCTGGAAATCATCGCAAAAGCTGAACATCGATGACAGTTTACTCTGCGAGCAGTATCGCGACATCCAGAGCCCAAGATCCTGAAAAGCAGATAGCTCTGGCATAGCAGGTATTTTCACACGCAAGGGCCTATTTATCCAGAAGGTACAACAAACTGAGCGTGAAGGATTCGTATGCATTAAGGTGCGATACATTTATTTCTGCAGCGTTCACGCCTCACCAAATACTACTACCTAAGACTACCAACGTATGTTTGACCAAATTACTGTCGAACTCCGCGGCAGGCGTCCTACCATCATCGCTGGAGACTTTAATGCTTGCGCCACTGACTGGTGCAGCAGAGTGTTAAATACGCGCGGCGAGTGTCTTCTGGATGTGTTTTTCTCGCTATGTGTGATATTACATAACTCTGGTACCAGACCAACCTTCATGAGAAACGGAAGCAATGCTATCATCGATGTCACATTTGCAAGTTAAAACCTGGCTTTCCACATTGTATCATTAGGAGTCAGCGACCACTACACACAGTGACCACGAGGTGATTATCTTCGTGATGACTTAACCCCAGAGACCAAGGAACCCGGGTAATCGGATATTACGCGCCTAGAATCATCGCTCATTTGACCGAGCAGCGTTCTCTGTCATGATGGAGGCTTACATACTGATGGAGGGCTTGCTAGACAGCACAGCCTTGCAACTAACGACGCTCATACAAATGCCTGCTATGCGTCTATGACCAGGCGCTTCAATGGTGATAAACGCAAACCTGCATACTGATGGAATGAAGGGATCGCTTTACTCCGCCAGAGATGTCTTCCGCGCCAGAAGACAAGCACAGCAGACAAGAGGCTGTCCTAACTTCGCGATATTCAGGGCGCGATACGCAGAACCCAGAAGAACCTTTGGCGAAGCCATCAAGGCTAGCAAGAGACGTGGTGAGAACTCTGCGAAAAGACTTTATGGCTAAGCCATAGACAAGACGGTTATGGCTAAGCTGAGAAACCAGGACACGGCGTCTCCATCTTGTCCAGAGATCCTGGACAGGATAGTAAGAGCCCTGTTTCTGCAACAGCCTTAAACCACATTCACAATTAAACCACCCAAAGATCTGCAACTAGTGCCATCAATCTCGAGTGGAGAACTAATGAAAGCCGGCCAAAAGATCGGGGACACTAAGGCCCCAGGCCCAGATGGCCCAAACGCGGCACTTGAAGCTTCCGTCAGGGTGAGACTGGATGTGTTTCTAAATGTCTACAACGCCTGCCTCAAAGAAGGAAGATTCCCAGAATGCTGGAAGCACTAACACCTAGCTCTCTTGCCAAAGAGTAACAAGCTCCCAAATGAATCTTGACGTTTAATTCGCCTACTGAACACAGCCGGCAAAGTGCTCGAAAGGAAAGTCTACAACAGACTAGAGGTCTTTAGTGAGGAAAACCGATGACACCCGAAGAAATCTGCCAGGCTCTCCGCTTTCAAAAAGAGGGAGCAGATAAAATTAAGACAAGTGTGGTGAAATATCCTCCAGCTAACGGAGGTAGAAGTTCTGCAGACAGCAGTTCTACCATTACCAATCAAACTGGCAAGAACGATCCTGACTCAGGCAAGACTTAGAGTGGGCTGGGTTGTATGCAGAGCCAGAAAAAAGGACAGGGTCATGAGATAATTTCAATGCCACGGGTTTTGCCACCTTGCTAGGATGTGCAAAGGACCAAACCGCTTAAAGATGTGTTTCAATTGCGTAGACACTTCACATGCCAGAGACTTCAAGGCAGACGACATCAAGTGGCTGCTGTGTGAGAAGGAGAAATGCCATTACACTGGCAACCATGCCTGTCCTGAATATCAGCGTGCAGCTCGGGATGCAGCTAATCGGAAGAAATAAGGTTCTTTATCCAAAACCAACTTAAACTAAACCAATGTCAGGCAGCCCGAAATCTCTTTTGGCAGTCGTCGCAAGAGCAGATCATAAACGTCGCTATACTTTGCGAGCAATACCGTGACATCCAGAATGCGATATCTTATGTTGCCAATAGCGCCGGCCAAGCAACTATCTGGTTATCGAAGGGCCTCTTTATCCAGGAGGTTTAACCAACTTAGCGAAACGGATTCGTGTGGATCAAGGTGCAAGACATCTACATCCGCAGCGTGTACGTCTCACCAAATGTTATCAACTAAGAATTCCAACAGACCATGAATGAAATCACGCAAGAACTCCGCTGCAAGCGCCCTGCTATAATTGCAGGTGACTTGAAGGCGTGGGCCACAGACCGGGGTAGCAGGTTCACCAACAGGCAAGGTGAACGTCTCTTTGACACAATCTTCTCGTTAGAAGTCGTAACACTGAACAGTGACATTCCTACTTTCACAAGGAACGGAAACAGCGCTGTCATTGATGTGACATTCGCAAGTGAATTTGGTGACTTATGTTGTATCTGGAAAGTCCTGAAACCAGCGCTTAATTGACCATGCGGTGTTCTCCAATATGATAGAAGAGAACATCGAACTGAAGGGCTCATCACACTCCAAGATCGATCAATTGATGAGACTCGTGAGTAGCGCATGTGACACATCAATGAATGGTTCATCGAATGATAATCGCCGTAATCCCGTCTATTAATGAAACGACGGTATCGCAGAGCTTCAAAAGAAATGCTTCAGCGCCAGGTGAAGAGCACAACGCGCTAGGGGTAACGCAGCCTTTAAGGAGTTCAGAGATCAGTATGCTAAAACCAGAAGTACTTTCGGCAAAGCTATAAAGGCTAATAAGCGACGTAGCTGGAAGGAGCTGTGCAAGGAAGTGGAACATGACCCATAGGAGCAACCATACCGAAAAGTCATGGCCAGGTTGAGAAGACAGGGTTCAGCATCGCCATCCTGCCCAGAGTTTTTTGACAAGATAGTAACAATCGTATTCCAACAACAACGGGACACAACCTCCACGATCGGTCTACTCGAAGATCTCGAAGAAGTGCCCTCAATTGCAATGAAGAAACTGCTGAAGGCTACACGAAAGGTGGGGGATTCCAAAGCATTAGACCCCGACAGAATACCGAACGTGACTCTTAACACAGCTTCGAGAGGGCGCCCAGACATCTTTCTGGGAACATACGATGCCTGCCTCATAGAAGGAAAGTTCCTAGACTGTTGGAAAAAGCAAGACCTGGTTCTCCTACCCAAGGACGACAAACCACCGAATAAGCCCTTATCCTCGAAGGCTCATTTAATAGAGAGGATCATTGCAGACGGAGAGGATCGTGGCAGACTTGTATTCAGTTAGGGCAATCAAGGCATCTCAGAAAACCACCACGGATTTCAAAAAGCCACATTCACGATTGATGCAATGGACAAGGTCACTGTCATCGCCAGAGAGGCGATATCAGAAAGCAGCTGAAAGCACCTGGAGAGAAAGTAAAAAGTACTTCGCACACGTGACCTTAGATGTGCGAAACGCATTCAAGTTATTAGGATAGAGCTGCATCCTAGAGGCTCTACGGAAAATCGAGGATCCAACCTACCTGCTAAAGAACATCGCAAGCTAATTTTCCGAGTAGAGTCCTCACATACGATTTAAAGGCAAGAACAAGATCTTACCGAGTCACGGGTGGTATTCCACAGGGATCAGTTCTCGTACCATTACTGTGGAACATTATGTACGACGCGGTGCTAAGGCTGCCAATGCCCGAGGGCTCTACGACGGTGGGATTAACAGATTATTCCTGAAGGACCCAGGCAGTGCCGTAGACACCTCCTTTTTACGGTCACAACATGTTGATCGATTACAGCAATATCTTTCATGACTTCAGAGAAAAGGTTTACATGGAAGTTACTTGTTTTGATCGAAGAAATCTGAATCTACAATAAAAAGTAAGGGATCTTATTGAAGAATCTAACGTTGCCCCCTCCTGCCCCACACCCAGTGGGTGAGGGTGTGTTAGGAGGTCGAGTTTGGTGTCATTAATTAGCTTTATCGAAAATATTCATTACGTGTTTTTCTATTTTCTGAATTTGATAAACGTTTCACGAAATACTGCACCCTATCTGAACGTTTAACCCAAAATTACAAAAATACATATTGATCGATTACGGAGTCATGCCTACCTGTCGGAATTATGAAAATTGATATTTTTTTCATGGCATAATTCATAAGTACATATATTTAAGAATATCGTGTCCGAATTTGAAGCCAAAAATCAAGAAAGTTATATAAGAAAGTAGCGCCGCCGTAACTACGTTTGGAAGGAAGTATACGGCGCGTCATTTCAGAAAGACACTCTGGAGACATGTATAAATGCTTCGGAATGTTTGTTTGATGGGAAAGAGTTCCGTTATGAATTAGGACAGGATGATTCTGTGTAATTTACAATGTTTCTCTACTTATATTGGTGTGAACGTAGTTTGCTTGAAGAGCATTTATCTAAAAAAAAATTTTAAAAGTCAGTGACAGCTTTTTCTCGGAACACAGTTGTCCGATTTATCTTATTTCTGTTTTATCGAATTCAAAACTATTTTGGGCAGTCCGCGATCATTTTTGTTCAAGGAATCAGAATCTGTAATTAAAAATAGAGGTCGCTGTATTACTTTTTATAGTTGCCCCTCGCCTTAAATTTTCTAATTCATTTGACTGTTCCGGGACGAAAAACTCATCTTGTATGAAAATAATTTTTCATGAATATACAAAATCATTGCATTTTAGCTTAGCTCTAGAAAAAACTCACATGATGACTGTGAATCCTCATACCTTTATTGAGAATAGAAATGCATTCGAAATCATATGTAAATTTCTATAATACTACATTTCCATACACAACATTAGAAGTTCTACCATACGGCACGTATACATCAAGGATGTAAAGATATAGTACGTTCAAGCCGGCTACTTACAATAGTGCATGAGTTCTTACAACATAATTTTTTCAAATTGAAGCCTGCAATGCGTGAGGTTTGACCCTCTGATTTATTCATCGTTATAGCAAATGCTATCTTAATTTCTGTTAAAATTACTAAATAACGTATGTGTAGAAATACTGACAATCTATAGAATTATGACTTTTTCTACGTGATAAGCTTTAGTCAAAGGAGTTCCAGTTATCACTCTACTGCTAAGATGGGTGATATAAGATCGGTTTCTATCACAAAATAGCCGTGAATTCATATTACGAAATAGGATTACAGGAACCCCTATTTTTAATGCAAGTATATTGGGTGGAACGCTAGGCTATTTCAAGGAATAAAAATTTATTCGGATAAAATACTGCGTCTTCGTTGTTCATCACTGCATTAAACGATGTGTGAACTGTTGCATTTTCTGATATTAATTGTAATATCATGTTATTAAGAATTTTTAATTTGTGGTTCGTAGGAGCCAAAATAGTTCTTCCATACAACCAATTGAACTTTTTAATGTATATGTCTGGATATATAATATGAATATCTAGGGAGACTTCTTCATTGAGATAGTGGTTTGCACAAAATTACATAATTCCTTAAAAAAGTAATGTAAATTAAATGTTATGGATGTAAAATGTAATTAATGTAATGTAAACAATCAGCGGCTCCCGCTGAAAAATGAAAATTTTCAAACCTTTGATAATTTTCATCGGAAATAGCTTTTTTAACGCTGTTTTCAAGTAAATATACTGAACGATAAAAGCATTTTTTTTAAATGAAGTTAATTTGAGTTTTAGCCCAATGAACATTTTTTTTCTTTTCGGAAAATGGAAATTCAAATTCTTACGAACATCATCAAAATTGATTTTTAAAAAAAGATCGAATTTGTTTTGGTTATAAGGATTTGAATAAAACAGTGCTTATTTTAATTTTTGACGATAAGTCCGTTTCATCCATTAGTGAGAAAAAGTTGTTTATCCTCAATTAGAAAAAAAGCCATCCATCGTTGAACATTTAAATTAAATCCTATTATTTTTTTTGTAAACGACATTTAAATCTAATTTTGTATTTGGTCGAATCGAAGAACATGTATTTGGTATTTAAATTAAAAGTTTTACTCTAGACCGTATTTATGTCAATTATATCGTATTGTTTTTGTTTTTGAATTTCATTTCTGATCTCATCAGAAAATCGTCTCAACTTTTTACGATTGATTTTTGGGTATAATTATTCTCGAAACATAAAATAAATGATCAAAAATGAACGAATAAATGAAATTTTTTGAGGTACAATTTTTAACACAGTTAATCGAAATTTGATTGCTTCAATTGAAAAAAAAATTATTTTATTTATCAAACGCTTCAATTTTTTGAAATCACAATAATTTATATTTTGAATCTGTTGGCAAGTCGGTGAAATTCACTTGCATCCACTGTTTTAATTGCGTAAAAAGCAAGAAAATTAAGGAATATTTATTTCTTTAAAACAAAAAAAAAAGACCGGGACCATTTGACAGTTATGGAATTTTTGGTCATATCATATGGGTAATTCAACGTCATATCGGACAAGAAATTTTTTTTTACTGTTTTTAATATCGGTAAAAGTTTTTTTTCGCGTTAGTTTACATCCCAAAACTACTAGAAATGACGTTGTTCTAACGAAATTATTATATTAGCTCTGCGAATTAACTGCACTCGTCCAATCGTCCACTCATATACCCGTCCACACGTTCAACCGTCCTCGCGTTCACTCGTATACTTGAAAAAATTCATTTTCTTTTATCCTCAACAAACCGATGGCCAGAATTTAACATAAATGACTGCACCGGGTCTGCTAGACCCGGCTCGTGTTTGATGTGTTACATAAATCTCAATTAACACAAATTAATGGTTATAAGCAATAAAATCAAAAGTTGAAAGTTACAGAAATACGATGGATTCGCTGTGATATCGATTACTATATAATTGAGTTAATCAAAAAGACATTGAAAAAATCGGCAAAAACATAATTAGAAAAAAAATCGTAACAACATTTATAATTCTTGAACAAATATTTTCATAACGTAATTAGTAACGGAAAAGACATTTACTTTAAGAAAAAAAATACGTCATATCAATTTTTTTAAAAAATATAGTTATTTGAACAATTGAAGAAAGGTCGTTCAAGACACTGTGAAAATGGCCAATTAAGAAATTTAATTATTTTAAATTGGTAAAAACATTTTTCCAATCTTAAAAGTTGTATTTATTATAAAATTTCCGTTATAAATCTTTTTAAATTTTTTATCATTTTAACTTTCTAAATAATTATTATGAAGTACTATTCAATATAAAATGTTTTTCTCATTTCCGCTTAAAGATGACTGAAATTTCTGAAAACTTCCAAAACTTAGGTTGGAAGTATACATACATATTTAATTGCGATTTCAAATTATTTTAACCGTCTACCAGACCCCTGATCGACGTCTTTCTTTATTTACGCACATTAAACATGTTCAGAAAAGTTTGAAGCGGTGAAAAACCGTCACTAGATATACCAAACTTAGTTTACATGTAGTTTAACATGGTGCTCACTGCCAGTGCGGCTGCTGGCCAGCGGTAGCCGTGATATGCAAGCTAGACTCTCGAGACGGGACAGATTCTGGGCGCCAAGTCACTTAACCACCACTGACCAAGGTTCAGCTCTGGATCATGTGCTCTGAAACGGGTTCGGGTCGGCTAGCTAGCTGGGTTGTGAGAGCGGTGGAAATGTTGGTTGGCAAGGTTCTATTTTCTAAAATAAACGAGTCGGAATTTGAAGAAATGATATTCAAGTTTATTCAATTTTCTTAATCCTTAATTACATTCGTCGAACCAAAACATTGCCTACAAAACAAAAATGAAAATCAAAACATTTTTTTGGAATGCGTCAACAAACCAAAGAAAAATCATGGTCCTGGCTGGCTCCTGATTGGCCAGCTTCTGCTGGCCAAGGTCAGTAGGAACGAACGAGAAAATTATTACTTGGCTCTCCTGGACCCGTACTCTAGAGTAACAAATAAGCTGGGCTCGAACCAGCCTGCTCAGCTACGGGACAGGAAGGGCTTAAGCAAGCAAGGCGGAACATTCATGCCTTACATGAGGAAGAAAGAGAGCAAGCAAACCAAATGAAATGACTAGACTAATGATTTTAATTTACTGCCCTGATTCGGCAAGTAGCCAACAAAACAACTAAGGAAACAATCGGGCAAAAGAATGACGGGTGCAAGAATGAAACAAACAACAATGAGAGGCGAGCTGTGCGAGAGAGGGTTGTGATAGGTCACGTCTCACTTCCAGAAGGGATGCGAGACGTGCCACCGAGTTTTATGGTGGTTTTTTAGAGCGGAAGCATCACGGAACGGACTCACCAAATTAGCTGGGCCGGCTTGGAGCCAGTGTGCAAAGGCCGGTTGAGATGGCCGCCGCCATCTCGTCGTTGGTCACGGTCGCCAATTTAGCCTCTTATTTCTGGCTTGAATGGCTCGTTCAGGGCACAAAACTACAGCTGGCCAGCTTGTTGCATCCCGAGCAAAAACTGGCTGGACCAGTTTAGTGTAGGACGGCCGTTTCAGAGTTGTCCATTGGTTTGTCTTTGGTGCGAAATGCCAAGGTTCATGTGGCACCTGAAACATTGCACAACAGCAGTACCTTGTTCTTTTTTAATCTCTACCTAAACCTAGGGGAGAAGAAAGTCGACTGGGGTTGCTTGGTTAGTGAAAATTATGATTTGTAAAATATTGGTAGCATAAATGCAACGTTCACAGAGGAATTTGTCCTTCTGAACTTATAACTACGGTTAGTCGCGTCGGTCCCGCTTGATTGATTATTATAGTCGGCGATACATACAAGAGTAGCCTTTATGTTTTTGGTTTTGGCCGCGGAGGTGATTCCGGATATGTTCTGTTTCGCGTTAGGGTTTCATAACGCCACTCTGTCTCTTTGGTTTCCGCTGTGTTTTGTGTGTCCTTTTCCGAAGGAGCTGAGGGACTTGCTTCCGCGGCAGAAGTGCTAGGTTTCTCCACATTAGATAATTCAATTTGTTTGGTCTAGGTATTGTCGTCCGGCGTTATGGGGTTCTCAGGGTCATTGTTATTGGTTTTAACATCCTTGCGGTGTTTGTGAAATAATAGAAAATTGGTTAAACTGTCGAATAGGGTCCATGCGATCAAAGGCGGGACCATGCGTTCGCGGCGATTCATTCGACTGTAGCTACGTCAATCAAATTTTTAAGATGTAGGCCTTCTAGGGAGACCGTTTGCCCTGCAGTGAGTCTGGCCAGCGTATTTACAGGTCGCGACGAGGTGTTAAACGCGTATACATATTCAATGCCTTGTTTCGCGGTCACAAGACACTCTCTGATGTAGATATGCGGGGCCGACGGGACACGCTCCAAGTAGCCTACGGGGACCTCTTTGGAATTGTTAACGCGTACATAAATTAATTTTTTACTATTTGCAGAGATAATTGTGAGTTCATTTGATAAAAATGAAATTTCATTTTTTCCTATCACAAGTTTCTTTTGTCCGTATGATATATCAACTTGCTCATTTTGATCCTAATATCGCGTCTTCCTTGATCGAAAATTCGTTGTCCTATCCGACCTGGAAAGCTACTATTCTGTCGCCGATTTCCAAATTTACTTGGCCACGCGTCGACACTGGGGTTTTGTTTATTCCAATTAATTCATACTTTATGGAAGGGTCCGCGGGAAGCGTTTGATCCAGAACGTTTTTCTTTATTATATTTAATTCGGCTCCTGTGTCCACGAGAATTGTGCCATAGCTTTTTAGAAATTTGCTCGACGGAATTTTGACAATGGGCGATTTCGAAATCCCAGAATGGCCTAACATATGCGCAGTTAAATTTCGCTCAGGGATGATATCTACGCGGCCCGGATGCGGTCCGGGCCGCGTTCCCGTTTTTTGGAATCGTGTCGATTAATCTGACTTGTCCACGGGCACGGGCCTCTTGCATGTACGGAGGGCTTAGCATGGACGCTTGAGGTTCGTTATTCGGCGGTGGCGGAATCGATTCGTTTTGACGATCAGCATTATAAGATTGGTTGTAGGATCGGTTGTAATTTTGATTTCTGTTTTGATTTTGATAACCGTTGTTGTAATATCGCGTGTTGTTTTGCGCGTTTTCTTTCCGTCGGTACCTAGTCTGTTGGTTGGTATTATTCGCAACGCGGTTATTTTTATTGTAATTGTTGTTGTAAGTGCGGCCGTTGTTTGCATAATTATTTTGTCCGTTGTATCTGTTTGAGTTTGATCTGTTTTGATAACTATTCTGATCGTTCCTACGAGGTTGTTAAAAATTCGAATTTTGAGGCTGTCGTGTGTTGCTATTTCGCGAAGAATCTCTTTGAGACGCGTTTGATTGATTCGCGAGAGCTGCGACTTCGCGGCACTGATCGGTGGCGTGGCCGCATGCCCCGTGCACTACACACTTTGATCGATTGGTTGATTGATTTGAGCGATGCGCATGATTTTGTGACGTTTTTGGCGGTGCTGTCAAAAGAAGTGTGTTTTCTACATTTATTGCGGTTGTGGTTGGGCTCGCGAGTGTGAGAGGCTGTGCTATTTTTGTTCGAATTTCTATGTCCGATCTATGTCCGATTTATTCTTGCGTTTTCGCGGAGCGAACGCGTCGGTCTATTTTGTATCAGGGATATATTGACACTTACCAGATTAAGGCGATTTTTTGGGGAAAAGTCGATTGCTCTGTGGCTGGCCTCTTGGGCTGGATACGCACTGGCAGGGCGCCGGGCCTCGATGTGGCTAGCGTCGTCAGGGAAAGTCGGTCGGTTGCGAGGTGCGATCTGGATCGCTTTTGGCCTGGCTTTTGGTCTAATCGTTGATGTTTCTTCCTGTCAAGGTCTTCCTTCTGTTTTGGCAAAGCGGCTCGTGGTGCAGAGTTCGGCGATGTCGTTTTGCACTTTTATTTTCACTTGATTTAATTAAAAATTTGCACGATATGACGAGCAGTCACGGCGCGTTTTGGGAATATTTTCAAAATATCCCACCGCTGTCATTATATTCTTCAAAATTTTTTCGAAGAAAATGGATTTATTTAAAGAAAATGAATTCATTTCTAAGAAAATAATTATAGTTTGAAGAAGATAATCAAATTTACAAGAAAAAAATGTTATTTTAGGGAAAATGATTTTTTTCGTAGAAAATAAATTTATTCTCAAGAAAATAATTCTATTCAAAAGGGAAGAAAATTATATTCATGAAAATAAATTTATTCCGAAGTAAATATATTTACTTCTAAGAAAATGAAATTTTTCCGAGTGTACGAGTGGGCTTGTGGACAGTTGGCCGTGTGGACGGGTTATACGAGTGGTTGAGTGGACGAGTGGACGTCTGAACGTTAAACGTGTTTACGTGTGTGTAAAAATAGACACTCCGAATCTTTTAATAACAAATCAAATTTTTGTGAATTTTGAATTTATGAAAAATTAAGATTTTTTTAAAACTACTACTTAGAAAATTGCTTACATTCAATGTTTTACTCCCGTATTGATTAAGAAAGAAATATAACCATCTAAAGTGCATAGCCTGCCATGTGGCACGCGCAACGATACAAGAGAAACGTGAGAGAACTCATATTTCATGCTGGATCTTTGATTAAATGTCATGGCTAAAAAAAATTTCATGCCTTGTGAGACAATATTGAATGTTTCGATGAGGATAATTTCTAAGCAGTGCAACTGTTTCTAAATCGTCAGTTATATTTTATTCGAAAAAGAAGTAGAATTAATTAAAAATCAAAAATTGTAGTATAATAATTGAGATTTTTAATTGAGGGTAACGTTTAAGGAAATGAAATATATTTAAAATGCACAAATATTTAAGTAAAACAGAAATCCTCAGAATATTAATGATGATTTTTATGAAATAACTATGAAAATGATAAGAAATATTCAAAATTGCGCTACATTTCGTAAATCGATAAACTATATCGTGGATAGCTGATACGTTAAGATATATATATTCTTCTGACACCGGTTCATTAGCTCAGAGGTAGATAGAAATTATTCTTGCTGGGATGTTCTTGGTAGCCCTGAAAAGGGCTAATTGTAAGCGCTTGATTGGGGAAAGATCTCGAGGAAAGGGTTCAAACATAGGTCCTACGCGGGTCCACTGGGTGAAGTCCTGGTTCCTGGTGAATTCATCGAGCCTTTTGGAGTGGTGGCGTATCAGAGACGTTGTACGGTCGTCAGTCTTTGTTCTGTACCTGGGGCGCTTTCTCCTGAGGTTTTTTTTTTGGTAGCGATTCTTTAGGAATGAGAGCTTCGGGGTGCAGGTTGGAGAAGGCCTTGGCGTCGATCTTCTGTAAGTTCCACTCCAGGTTGCTTTTCAGCTCTTCGAGGTCTTTCTCTGCGTTTCACGACGTAAGGAAGGGGCATACGTGCCCAGTCGTAAAGTCCCTCGAAGCCCTTGAATTTTTTCCGGAGCAGGGCTTTTCAGGGCTTCTTTGCAGGCGGCAGCAGTGGCTGGGTTAACCGGCCAGACCAAACCTAAAGAGTCCTTTGGTGTGTGTGTGTGTGTGTGTGTGTGTGTGTGTGTGTGTGTGTGTGTGTGTGTGTGTGTGTGTGTGTGTGTGTGTGTGTGTCGTTTGAATGCGTTTCGGTGTGTACCTGGATATGGGGTGTAAAGTTTTTTTGTGTTTCAGTATTATGTCGTGTGTGATGCGTGGTTTGAGTGTGGGTGGCTCAGGTGATAGTGTCGGTGCTGAAATGATTGATGGAGTTGCTGATGATGTTGGTCGGTACTGGAGATGGAGCTAGAGTTAATGTTGACAAAAGAGTAGAGGTCAGGAGATCGTTATATCCCAAACGTTCTCTTAGTTGGTCCTCAATCCGGCGAATTCGAGGTCTTTCTCGTCCCGATCTTAATTTTTGGTTTGGAAGTTCCTCTGGCAAGCCGCTGAAATTGCCGAGCTTCAATGGCCTGTCGGCGAGCACCTGCACGCTTCCACGTTTCGGCGGAGACTGAGTTGAGAAGTCATGGTGATCGATTCTTTTAAATCCGTGGTTGACGATGAAAGCGCCACCTATTGATTGATGGTGCAAGCTGTTTTTCTCAAGTCGGTATGGTAGGCGTTGCCAACTAAAGCAGCTCCACAGGGAGAGGTTAGGAAAGAAAAGTATGGTGCAAACCGATGCAACTCCACGGGAGAGGATAAGAGTACCAATCGAAGCAGTTCAACAAGAAAGGAGAAAAGAAAAAGAAAAAAAAAAGGAATGTGAGGCCAACCGAAGCAGCTTCGTGGCGGAAGTTATGTGATGCCAACCGGAGAGGCTCTACAGGGAAAGGTTAAGACCGCAGAGCCAACCGAAGCAGCGAGTCCTTTGTGGGACTGAGCTCCCTGGCGTAAGCGCCTTGCTTATACAAGAGATGGTTAAGGAGTGGAAAATGGGAATAGATAGGCTGGTGGGATGTTGTTCGTACCGCTGACAGGGCGAGAATTGATTGCTCTGCGGTTAATGGCCCTTTATTTATATACGCTTGCGGACCTTTCACCCTATAGTGGGCAAGGGGTCGAATTACGGAATTGGAGATTGCCGGTATGAGGAGAGCCTCCATTACCGACCGCCGTTATTTTTATTGAGAAATTATGGTCACGGAAAAAATAGATGGGGTTACACTTCTCTATTTTTACGCTGATAATAGAAAATAACGCTAATAATAGAAATTTTTGTCTAAACTTTGAATAAATAGCTGGTAAAAACATACAGGGTGCATAAGAAGTGGGTTAACAAATTACAAGTGGCATAACAAATTACCGTTCATTACCGAACGGTAATTTATCTCGAAGAAATCATCGGGAAAAAGAAATAACACATGTTCAATATTTTTTCAAAACTATCGATTGACACCATTTTTAACCTCCACTTCCGGAGGTGGGGGTGAGGCCAACTTTGAAATCTTAAATAGGAACCACTATTTTTTATCCCAGATTTGGATTCTACGCCTTAAAACACGAACATTTTGTCATAACCATTTTGCTCGATTCATGGTTATTGTTGTTGTAATTCTAAGAAATTATGTTTTCACATGAATTAAGTAAAACAGGTCAATATCTCGATAAATTTTCAAATCTCTAAAAACACTAAGAAACACGTGTCAAATATTTTTCGACGAGCTATCAATTAACACCTCTATCAACCTCCAACGCCGGAAGCGGGGCCAGGGCCGGGAGCAACTTCCAAGTCTCAAATAAAACCTTTAATTTTTAATCGCCAATTTAGATTTTCCAGCAAAAAAAAACAAATAATAACATTGAACTTGACCTCCCACCCTTACCCCCGGAAGCAGGGGTGGAGGGAAACATTCAAAACTTGATTGATTAACACCAATTACGACGGTCCAACTCATTGTGTAACCTTATCTTGCACCCGCAACCTCTGAGGGTGAATTCAGAAGCAGAGTGCTTCTTACCCTCGGAGTGTAGTGTAGCTCAGTGTAACTTTCTTTTCATTTTCTGTAGACCTCCTTCAGTTTTCATAAATTTTTTGTATTTCCATGGAACTCTATTATTTTCGATAGCTTTTTATCTATTTTCCGTACATATATTCCATTTGTCATAGACTTTCTAGATGCCTCATAGATTTTTTTAAGCCTCCCTAATATTTCCCATAGACTTTGTAATTTTCATAGCCCCCTTTTTATATTCTGAAGAACTCTTTCGATTGCCATTGCCCCCCTATAATTTCCCATAGACGTCTTTTAGTTCCCATAACTGTCCTTTGATTTCCTATATATATATATATATATATATATATATACATATATATATATACGATATGACTTCACTGTCATATCGGGGCTTTTTGCTTTAGGGCATTTCGAACGTCTAGCCTCCGATATGACTTCACTTTCATATCGGGGGCTTTTCGCTTTAGGGCAATTTGAATATCTAGCCTCCGGTATGACTTCACTGTCATATCCGGGCCTTTTTGCTTTAGGGCAATTTCAATATCTAGACTCCAGTATGACTTCACCGTCATATCGGGGCTTTTTGCTTTAGGGCATTTTGAACGTCGAGCCTCCGATATGACTTCACCGTCATATCGGGGGCTTTTTGCTTTAGGGCATTTTAAAGGTCTCCTACACGCTTCATGAGTAGCTTCAGAGTTGGTGACTTTTGAACAAACCTCCGGCGTTGCTCCGCTGGGTGTGCTGGGGGCCGTTTGCTCCGCGCAAACGCCGGTAATGGCGCAGACCATCTGT
>JAPYZS010001313.1:0-17067 GCA_030522925.1 Trissolcus japonicus | reverse complement strand
GCCTGCACGCTGTGTATAGGCGACACCGATATGCGAAACTGGTGCCGTGTGTGTAACTTTCGCGAACACGTTTTCTCGACAGACCCTGTAAAGGAATTTCGCGATTACGTTCTCCGAGAAAATACCCCGTTCAAACAGATAGTGTGCATTGCCCAAAACTCGCAGGGCTATGACGCGATATTTCTTTTACGTCACATTATCGAAACGCGACGCGAAGTTCGACAGCTCATTTTGAACGTAACAAAATTCATCCAGATGATTTACGCAGAAAAGATCGTTTTCATCGACAGTCTCAACTATTTCCACATGGCGTTGAGCAAACTCCCCAAAGCTTTTGGTTTTCCCGAAGAGAAGGGGTACTCCCCACATCTTTTCATAACTGTCTCGAACCAACATTACGTCGGACCTTTACCGGACAAAAACTTCTATTCGCCCAACCAGATGAACACAGATGCTCGAAAGAAGTTCATGGACTGGTGGACGATTTCGTTTCACGAAACTACGTTTTTGATTTTCAAAAAGAAATTGTCCACTACTGCAAAATTGACGTGACGATTTTACGTTTGGCCTGTCTCGTGTTCTGAAAAATTTTGCTCGACATCGATGACGTCTGCCCGTTCACTGAAGCGTGTACAATCGCATCGGCATGCAATAGGGTTCTCCGAAAAAATTTTCTGCCTGCAAACAAGATAGGCCTGATTCCGCGCGGCGCGTACAGACTTGCAGATCAACAGTCACCCTTGGCCTTAAAGTAGTTAGCGCTGCGTGAAAGAACCGACGGTGTCACGATTCAACACGCTTCGCGCGGTCGCGTCATTCGTCTGTCCGTTGGGGTTCTCGTAGACGGGTATTACCCGCCCACAAACACCGTTTATCAGTTTTTCGGTTGTTATTGGCACGGTTGTCCTAAATGTTTCCAGACCGAACGCAACAGGTGCCCCACGGACGAAAGAAAAAAAGCGTTTACGATAGTTCAACAGAGCAGTACGAGTGATCGTGCTCTGTTTCTGAACGAATCAAGGGTGCTGGTTAGAAGCTCGTGGAAGAGTGGGAGTGCTCGTTCAGGGAATACTTGGAAACCGATGAGGAAGCAGCGAAATTTTTGCGTTCGTTAGAGAGGCATTTGACACACACTCTCGATCCTTGCGATGCGTTTTTTGGCGGCCGTGTCGCAAACATAGCTATCTTTTATAAACCGCGTAGCGACGAAACAATCAAATTTTCAGACATCTGTAGCTTGTACCCATGGGTTTGCAAATACGGCAAGTACCCTATCGGGCACCCAAGAATCCTCTTCGGTGACTAATGTCTCGAACTCGTGGGCCTTGACAACACCTTGGAACGTGTCGAGGGTCTCGTTAGCTGCCGATTTCTTGCTCCGTGCAAACTCTTGCACCCTGTCCTCCCAGTGCGTATGGGTGGTCGCCTCATTTTTGCACTTTGCCGCACGTGCGCTAAACACTTGAACCACGATCCTTGTGAACGTTACGTTACGACAAAACGAGCGGTAAAGGCGGACTTTTTGCTGATTACATCGACGCTTTTCTCAAAATAAAACAAGAGGCTAGCGGTTTTCCCGAGGAATGCGTCACCGACGAGAAAAAGGCTGCTTACATTGCCGATTACTTGACGGCCAAAAACATCCAACTCGTAAAAGACAAAATTTGCAAGAACCCGGGGCTGCGGTCGGTAGCTAAACTAGGGCTAAATTCGATGTGGAGTAAGCTGGGGCAACGTGACAATTGCGCAAAACACGAATAATTAAAACCTCGGAAAAAGTGATCACTGTTCTCACAGATGCATGTTTGGTCGTTGCAGGGTTTCTCTTCATCAATGATGAGGCTTTATCATCAACTTTCAAGCTCGTTGATGAAGCTGTCGAGATGCAAGGAATGACCAACGTTGTCCTCGCCTGTTACACAACTGCTCAGGCGCGTCTCAAGCTCTACAGCTACCTAGAACAGCTACAGGATCGTTGTCTTTATTTTGACACAGATTGTACAATCAATGTCAGTAGACCTGGCGCGTGCGACATCAAAACAGGCACACATCTAGGGGACATGGTTTCCAAACTCGCAGCGGGCGAGCAAATAACCATGTTCTGTTGCATAGGTCCAAAAGCCTACGTGTACACCGTGCGCAACGCGTCTGGCGAGACGAGGGTAGTCTGTAAAATAAAAGGCGTCTCCCTTAATTACAAAAACCTCGATGCGATCGACCACACCGTTCTCGAGGAATTCGCTAAAGGACTGCGCACGGAGCCAGTCGTCCTGGTCGGCGAAAACATCCACGGCACACCGTTATTCAATATCGTCACCCGTACGGAGACGAAGACCGTTAAACCCGTGTTGAAAAAAGCACGACTTCACGGTGAATTTCATTCCTGACCTTTCGGTTACACAAGTGAGTCCGAATGAAAAACTGTACGAAACAAATTGTAAATAACTTTGTACGTAATCTCCTGTCATCATGTTACTTGATATAAACAGTTCAATTTTTACCTCTCGGAATATTTTTGCACTTTCTACTTTTCACTTGCTGGTCTTTTTATGGTTCTGATGGTAAGTTTTGACTAACTGACCTGAGGCTCTTAGGCTTTAGATTTATACTAAATTTCTTGCTATAAGCTACATTGGTAAGAGAGAGACAGAATCTTCGTGATTCTCAAATCATTCGACCTAGATTTGCGAGATCAGTGTGATCTCACAAAAGTCACACATAGTAGAAAAAGAGTAAAACTCATATCAAAGAAGGATGTAACTAGTCTTGCCTTGCAAGTCTAAGTTGTATGATTCATCAGTGTGACGTACATTGATTTTTTTCATCGTCGTTGACAATTTTCCAAAGAACAAAGAAAATGATTTGAATGTATATGAATATATAATTAATTAAATATTATTCGGTTTTTAAATATAAATGAGATCATTATAATATAAAAAAAATGAATAATATTCATATCTATATAATATATCAAATTCAAGAAGTAATTCAAAAGCAAAAGTATCAAGAAAGCATGAAAAGAAAATGGCGATTCATAAAAATGAGATAACATGCGAAGAGCTATACGAAAATGTAATGGTAGCCCCTTTCGAATGACTACCTAAACTCCTGCAGTGTTCGGATGTTTTCCCGTAGGGGGACCAATCGAACGACTTTAGAGAAGGCTTCAGGGAGTAGCGCCCCTGCGTACCTTAGCTTGTAGGTGAAGTGATGAAGGGAGTGGTGTTTGGGGCTGCTTGAGTTACCTGGACATGTCGACCGCTATCTACAGTAAGCCGTCATGTCGGGCCTTGGGACCCCCTCTCACCTTCTCCTGGATTCTCCTCTCTATAGTAGTAAAAGGTCTTTCGAACACCATGGCTTAGATTGACGGAGGTGACCTGTAGTGGATAACGGGTTGAACACCGTATCTAGAACGCCGACCCTGACCTTCCCTACCCTCTGGCCGGGAACAAGGGCTGAGACCACCTGAGAAGAAATAATTTGGCCAGAGAGTGAACAGCCTAGCAGGGACAAGAGGGAATCGGATGCTAGTGATCGGAGAGAACGCAAGGAATGGAGTTGTATATAATCTCCCAGTATAACATCTTCTGGGCTCGCTAGTTCGGCTTCGGCTGTCCAGCGTCGCTGGTTCGACTTTGGTCGTCCAGTGTCGAACTTCTGCTGACTACGGTCAGCTTCGAACGTCATTAATGTCAGCATGGGATTTCTCTGGTTTCTTCCTTCAACTGACACCAATCACTTCGCTTGGCCGCTGTGTGTGGGTCAGTGAGATGAGAAGACGGAGATGTGGAACTTAGACCATGTTCCTGGCCTGTTATCATTAACTGGAACCCTAAGCCCAAGCTGTTCTACATGGCGATGGGATCTTGGCAGAGTGGGGTGAGGAACTCTGTCGCGAGTGTAGGCAGGGTGTCGAGAGGCTCGACGATGCCCTGATTCAAAAGAAGCCTGGGAAAGCTAGGCTTGTAATGCTTCCTGTGTGGAATGGAAATGTCGTGGCATACTCGTGGGATTAAATCATGAACACAAACCCAAACCCAACAAACCAAAAGATAACTGAGGATACTAACGAGAGCACTAGCTCCGAAATTAAGCAAAAGTCGAGAAAGAGGAAAGCTGCCGATTTTGATCTGGAGATTCGTCCCCAGGTCCAATTACTGGTCGGTTTGAAAAAGTCGATGGAAGAAGTTTGCCTTGACAGTAATCTCAAAGTGAACAAAATAGCTGCGGGAAAGATAATGAACCTGGTGGAGGACTTTTCGATGTTAATGCAGCAGCTTATGATCGATAACGCCTGTTTGAGAGAAAAGTTGCAGGAGAGAAGTGCGTCAGCTGGGTCTTTGACGTACAGAAGTACGTCAAAGACCCAGCTATGCCAAAGCTGTGTCTGGTGAGTGCGAAGATATGCCCAATGTCGTTGGCGTGCAACCGGCAACTGTGCATCAGAGTGTCATCCTGAGGCCAGATGATCCGGCGGACTTCAAAGACAGTGAGGACGTAAAGAAGAAGTTTACTGCAAACTTCGATCCGATAAAAACTAATGCGAGAATCAGGAATATACGGAAATTGAGAGATCGGTCCATAATGGTTGAGCTGGAATCAGAGGGTGACCTTGACAAACTGATCAGACTGGAAAACTTGGAAGCACAAGGGCTTGTCCCGCAGAAACCGGAAAAGGAGAAATCGAGAATTATCATCTTCGATGTTCCACAAGATCTGGAACCATCAGACTTTACTGGCAACGTTATAGACTTGAATGAAGATCTGGTTGGCTGCTCTGACTTGGCGGAGTTTGCAGATAAGTTCCATCCGATGTTTCGTGTTGGAAAAAGAACAGACAACCTCACCAACTGGGTTGTAGAGACTTCGCCTGAATTGAGAAAGGCCCTGGTTCGGAATGGTAGGCTCTATATTCAATTCAGAAGCTGCCGAATAAAGTACATTACGGGGATCAGCCGTTGCTATAAGTGTCACCGTTATGGGCGTATTTCCAAGTTCTGTAAGGATGAGAGAGAGACATGTAGTCACTGCTCCGGAGAGCATAAGCGAGCAGACTGTCCCAATAGAGATAAGGAGGCGATATGTCCGTCGTGCAAGAAGTTTGGCAAACCGATAGACCATCCGGTGGGCTCGAGAGACTGTCCAACGTATCTCATAGCCAAAGCCAGGCTGGTGGAGAGTACGGACTATGGCACGTAATGATGGAACTCTAATCATTGGTCAATTGAATGCAGCTAGAACATCAATGGTGATGAGTCAGATCCGCAACTTCTGCTGTGAGAGAAGGATTCACATCCTATGCCTTCAAGAACCGTATACGTACGATGGAAGAGTAGCTGGTCTGGGAACATCTGTGAGAGTTGTGGTGGGAGCTAAGCCAGACCAGACGCCATGGTGCTGCACAGTAATTTTTGACCAAGATCTGACGGTACTGCAGCTGCCTCATCTTGGCACGGAACACTGCACTTGTGTGAAAATTAGTTCACCAGTTGACAAGCTTCACCTGGTGAACTGCTATTTCCAACCGATGATCGATATACATGTCCATTTGGCCCATTTGGAGACGGTACTGAGAAGACTGGGAGGAGAAAAGATCTTGGTGATGTTGGATGCTAATGCCCGATCATCCTGATGGTTTAGCAACTTCACTGATGGAGCTGGAGAAGAATTGATGGATTTGGCAAACCAATTCGGCCTTTATGTTCTCAACTAACCGTCGTTGCTGACAACCTATGACGGGCCGGCTGGGCAGTCGAACATTGATGTTACTCTGGCTAGTGAAAACATGGTGAATTCAGTGCAGGAATGGAAAATCCAAGATGATGTGACGGAGAGCGACCACAATTACATCCAGGTCAAGATCGCCTCTTCGAATCTGCTGTTGCCTCGATCAACTACACCGGTGTTCAATTGCAAAGCGGCCGACTGGCAACTGTTCAGAAGGGTTTTGACCAACGCTGAACCTCACGTACACACATTTAGAACTGGACTGGAAGTGATACGGTACGCTTCTCGCTTGGGTCGTAGTCTGGATACCGCGGCGAGAGTCGCTATACCAGTGAGCAAGATATCAGTGAGAGGCGTATGTTGGTGGAATCATGCTTTGACCACGATGAAGGTGAATACCTATAGAGCCCGAAGATCCTATCAACGCTCGGTGGGCGATGAGAGAGCCCTACTACGTAGACACTACCAACAAGTCCGCGAGGAGTTTCATCTTGCTGTGAAAACCGCGAAAGAAGAGAGCTGGAGAAAGTTCGTGACAAAATGTGATGAGGAGAGACAGCCTTGGAACCTTCCGTATAAATTGGCGAGAAACGGCATTTCACAGAGGATGGTTGTTGGCTCTATAGGTGCAGATGATACGAGTCCGTTGGAATGGAGCAGTGCTGCTGAAAAACTTTTTGATGCTTTTGTGAAAGGAGACTTGTCTGAAGATGATACGCCCGAACAATCTCAAGTACGTGCCCTCTCAACACGTACGTTGAACAACTCAGACGTCCCGCAGTTCACCGCTAATGAACTCAATAGAGTCGTGAGAGGGCTGAAGATTGGCAAAGCCCCTGGACCGGATGGAATTGAGGCAGAAATGATAAAGGTACGTCGTATTGGAGTGGCAACTGTTAGCGCTGTGTAATGGCTGCTTGAGATTGGGAATCTTTCCACAAGACTGGAAGACGGGAAGGCTGATGCCTATCAGCAAGGGCTCGGATCTGGATTCATCCGATGCGAAGTCATACAAACCTATTTGCCTATTACCTGTTCTTGGGAAGATCCTGGAGAAGTTAACGGCAGAGAAATTGAGACAGTGTGGATGTCTTGACTTTGACAATCGCCAATTTGGCTTCAGAGCCGGAAGGTCTACAGAAGACGCGATAGAGCTGCTGTTGTACAGGGTGCAGATGTCTTACTTCAAATATAATGTTGGAGTCTTCTTCGATATTGTTGGCGCATTTGATCACGCCTGGTGGCCTTGTATCTTGTTGGAGTTGAGAATGAGGAACTGTCCTAGAAACCTCTTTTGGCTCGTCAAGGATTACCTGAGAAAGAGATGTGTCATGATGGAAGAGGGAAGCTGCAAGTGCTTCAGAGAGGTGAACAGAGGTTGTCCGCAGGGCTCCATTCTAAGACCACCAACGGCTATCGCATATGCTGATAATTTGGCAATATTGCTGAAAGCCTCGAGTAGAGCTGCATTGGAGACATTGGGCCAACGTATTGTGGACAAACTGGTGAACTGGGCGGCATCGAACAAGTTGGAGTTCTCGGCAAAAAAGACCGAGATGGTGTTATTGAAAGGCATGTTGGGCGTCCGCCGCCCCCCCACACTGAGGCTGGGCGAAAACACAGTTAAAATGGTCAGCGATTACAAATATCTTGGCGTGAAACTGGGAACAAGGCTCAACATGACAGCACATGTATCCAGTGTATGTGAAAAGGCTGTTAACTGCTTTAACAGACTTGGAAGAATAGCTAAACGAGACTGGGGGCTTGGCTTCGAGACAATGAGAGCAATATACCTGGGATTCTTTATACCAGTAATCTTCTATGCTGTTGGTACTTGGATCGACTTGCTAAAGGGCTATCATTGGAGGCGCTTGGAATCGGCACAAAGGCAGGCTTTGCTGAGAGTAACCAAGGCTTACAGAACAAAGATAATTCTCTCTGCTCTTGCAGGGGTGCTGCCAATTGACCTCGACATGGAGAGAATTGCCCTGAAAAGTAAACTCAGGCGCCTTGGTAGCTGTCAGATTGGTAATCGCCAGATGAACGTCAATGCACAGACACTGTCGGAAGGGGCAGGAATCATATTGGCACACGAACTTGCTGAATGGAAGCGTAGATGGAGAGAGTATGCTGATGAAGATAATGGGAGACACCTAATTACTTTGTGTGTTGAGGATGTTGCTGAGAGATTTCTGCATGAGAAGTGGTTTAGACCGAACCACTTTACTTGTCAATTTTTGACTGGCCATGAAAACTTTCCGGTCTATCTGGAGAGATTTGGTCTTGGAGATGATCGTTTGTGTACGTGTGGTGAACTGGGAACACCAATGCACCTGCTTTTTGACTGTGGTTTGATCAATCAAATAGAAGAAGAACAAAGTCCTTGGAGAAATTTGGAGGAGTTGGTACGTGGTATCAGAACCGCAGATGGGTTTAGAGCTTTCTCAACCATAGCTCGGACGAGGATAACATCTTATGAGCAGAGAGGAAGAAATCGGGAGGGACAATAAAATATCTCGATCCTCTAGGGTAGCTGTATAGGTGACAAACTTGGAAGTTTACTGGAACTACTTGGAGAACAGTAGAGATTCCGGATGAGGCCCGGCGGTATATGTGAACCAGGAACGCCGGGGGTGGAAGGAGGGACCCTCACCGGGACACCTAGAATGTTCGGATGTTGTAACATTTTCTTCTTTGTTTTAATAAAATGTTTTGAAAATCGAATTCTTAGGGGCGAAATACGCAGTAACACCCCCTCCCTTAAGAATGAAAACAGAAAGTTCGAAAAAATTTGAAGTTTTTAATTCCTATTATAATAAATTTTTCTCTTCTCAAAAATAAAATATCATATCACGATCATTATAAATGAGTAATCATGAGGTTTTTCGATTTTCAATCTTTGAGTTGTTTTATCGTAGTTCTACAATGATTGTTTCCTTATTCTACAATAATTAAGTTAGACATAGAATAAATTGAGGACGTGATTTCATTACGTCAATTATCATACGGAAGCAAGTGGTGCAATAAGATTTGACAATGTAAAAACATTGGTATTGAATATCATATAAAGAAAGTTCTTTTTAGCACGTCTTTCAATTAAATGTAATAATAAATTCATTTGTTCGTTGTATATTGTTTTTATAATAATAATATTATAATAATCTCAGTGTACGTGATTCATAAGTTCAAAGTATAGCAACATCAATCTTCAATTCCTGCGACGACTGCCAGAAAAGATCTTGGGCTGCCTCACAGTGGTTAAGGTTGAGTTGGAGGAACCTCATTTCTTCCATTTGGCTGCATCTTGAACTGCCTGCTGGTATGCAGAGCAAATGTAGCTGCCGGTGCGGTAGCTACCATCTTACTCGCACAGAAGGCATTTGGTGTCGTTGGATGTGCAGTCTTTAGCAAGGTGTGTAGAACATGTAGGTGTTCAACAAGGTGTGTAGAACGCACTTGAAGCACATTTTCGATCGGTCTGGGCCCTTGCACATTCTAGTAAAGTGGCCAATGCCGAGGCATCAGTAGCATCTCTGAAGAGTGTCTCTCTCTCTCACTCTGCTCACTACCCAGCCTACCTTCAGTTTAC
The DNA here is from genome assembly GCA_030522925.1 of Trissolcus japonicus. NCBI lineage: Eukaryota > Metazoa > Arthropoda > Insecta > Hymenoptera > Scelionidae > Trissolcus > Trissolcus japonicus. The sequence continues at coordinate 7,748 of JAPYZS010001313.1, read as the reverse complement.
CCTCGGTAAGAACTCTTCTTGCCAGATCCACAGGAAGAACCAGTACCACTGTCTGCGTTCCGCCATACGCCTTGCGTAGGGATTTCACCACTTCGACGTTAAAGACATCTGCACCTTTGATCTGTGCATGGAGTGCATCAATTATATCTTCCTTGGTCGTGAGCTCATTCAGGTCCCTCAGTTCGATGGTTGTCTCATCCATCCGGCTTGTGACCTCTGTCCTATTTTCTAGCTTCTTCTCAACCGCAAGACGAAGCTCTTCAGTTTTAGCGCGGGTCCTCTTGTCTAGGACCAGCAGGAGGCTGCCAGCATCTGTTTCGCGTATTTTTGTTACGCTTTGTCCTACTCCTTTCATGTCCGGATCGCTTTTCAGTGTTCGGAGAATGTCTTCGTAGGATTGGCCATCTCTCGCTTTCACGACCAGTGTATCGGGTCGGGATGGTCTCCATATTTTCCATTGTTCCTTCTTAGGCATCTTCCCCTAAGCCTTTGGAGCAGGCTGTCTCACTGCCACTCTGGTACGTCGAAGGGTGAGTTCCTCGCCAGATTTCAGCAGCTTCTCCTTCTGACGCCTTGGTTTCTTTGCGACTCTCGGACTTTCTGATTTCTCCAATACAGGTGAATTCTTCAGAATTCTCTTTTTCCGCGAGGAATCTTCTTTAGGTGTGCCAGACCTCAGAGACTCTGCGTATGAGCCGAATTGCCGCGAGGACGATTGGATTCCCTTGTCCTCCCTGGGAGCGTTGGGAAGCAGTCCTTTCAGTCGTCGAATAACTGGTTTCGCCAGCACAAAGGTGTTAACGACCTTGGACATCTTTGCCTGGATTTCCTTGGCGACGTTATTTCTCGACTTGACGTCGTCAGCCAGTTCTCTCAAAAACTGTTCTAGAGAGAGAAGTGCATCGATCCCTCTTTTCACCTCCCCATTTAGTGCAGGGTTCTTCGTTTCCATGGGTTCATCGCCATGTTTCTTCATTAATTTGCCTTCGTGTAGTTTGAAAAATTGCGCCATCATCCAATAAGTTACTAGCGCTTCGTACGTAAGGGGGCGGGCCGAAATAGTTGGGAGCGGGTATACCCTCGGTCTGGCATTGACCTACCCCAGTTCCGTGAGGCCCAACCTTCGCTTAACCAGTCCCGGAATACACGGACGGACTGGAACTCGCCCGGGGCAACACGAAGTCTGATCTCCATGTCCAATGCGTACTTCCTGAAGGGGCTGGACACTTGTCATACGCTGCAGAGTCATATCGGCAGTGCAAGCACACTTAAGCCTCAAAAACTACCATCGAGGCACTCCCAATGAACTGCGACGCACACCGATCCGGGTTTTATTTTGGACTTTGATCATGTCCTAGCCTTTGGGTAACCAATTCCTCATGCAAGGCAGCAGTTTTTTGGTTTTTTATTGGGGTTTTCCTTCCCCTAGTCTGTTGGCCCGCGAGAGGTATTTTATTTCCCTCTTACCCTGTAAATCTACCGAGCATTCCCCTATCCGCCACCCGGGGACACGTCACGTGTGGGTTGCAGACTCCCCTTAGCCGTGAAAACGGCTGTCGTGATATATATATATAGGGCAAATAGAATTCCTATCGGTTGTATCACCTGCTAGCCTCACTGCCAGTGCGGCTGCTGGCCAGTGGCAGCCGTGATATGTAAGCCAGACTCTTGTTAAACGGAACAAATTCTGGGGTCCAGGTCACTTAACTGCCAGTGACCGCGGTTCAGCTCTGGATCATGTTCTGGAAAGGATTCGGGTTGACTAGCTAGCCGGGTTGAGAAAGCGGTGGAGAGTTGGTTGGCAAGGTTTTATTTCTGAAATAAACGAGTTGAGATTCCAAGAAATACTATTCAAAGTTTCATTTTAAATTTCTCAATTCTAAATACATCATCATATGGAAAAAAATTTGACCTATGAAAACAAACAATGAAATCGAAACATTCCATTGGAATGCCAAACGAATCAAAATGAAAACACTGGTCGACCGCTTGCCAGCTCCTGATTGGTTAGCTCCTGCTTGCCAAGGTCGTCGTCGCCTGGAACAAACGAGAAGAATTACTTGGCCCTCCTGGACCCGTACTTAATAAAAACAAAGATGAGGTAGGCTCGGACCAGCATGCTCAGCTACGGGACAGGAAGGGCTCAAGCAATCAAGGCGGAACACTCATGCCACATATGAGGGAGAAAGAGAGCAAGCAACCAAAACAAAACAAAATGAACGGAATGATCCTAAAATGACCCGAAATTACAGCCCTGGTTCGGGCAAATAGCAAACGAAACAAAAGGAACAAATTAGGCAAAAATGACAGGTGCAATGAAATGGAAACAAAAATGAGGCGAACTGTGCGAGAGAGAGAGAGGGTTGTGATAGGTCACGTCTCATATCCAGAAGGGATATGAGACGTGGATATAAGCTGGGCCCAAGTGAGCACCTGTTACAAGGTATTATTAAATATGGGATATATTCCTTGATTTTAAGGGGACCGTTCAGTGATTTTCGACCAAAAATCGATTTTTTATCAAAACTTTTTTTTGTTGCAGATTCTGACTATTTGACATGTTTCCGTTCATGTAGCAGTGTTAGATTTAAAAAAAATGAAAATCATCTTTTTTAAGGCTTTTTGAAGAGAGCGCACGGCGGCAAAACGCCTTCGTATTACGCGCGCTGACAAACAATGCCAGTTTTCATTCATAAGTCTCATAATTGGCATGAAATGAATTTACCAAGTTTTTTGCAACTCAATTTTATCAAACAATCTATTCTTAATGATTATTTTCAGTTTGTTAATTGAAAACCTATCAACACAAATGATCAATATTTAAATATTTTTCCCCGCGGAAATGTGTACCAACTTGTTTATACGCCTTAGTGAATCCTATGAACGTGCATTCGTGGAGTGTCTATTTTGTTAACAAGTTTTTATCAAAATAACTTTCTGAGCAATCACCTTGACTATTTATCATGGCACGGTCACAGGGACACGTGAAAAAACGACGACGTATTACGAGAGTTCAGGATTCGATCGCAAAAGCCTGTTTAAACCGGCACGCATCCGTGGTAAAATTATAGTCATTATTATTAAAAAACATGTTTTTTTTCATTTTTAAAGTTTTTTTTCCCTAATTTAGAATCAAAAACCAAAAGTCGTCGTAGTAAGTACACGCAAACGAGGAATCCGCGACATCGCAAAGTTCAGATGCTGAATCAAAACCTACAATGCCTTTTGCAAGTTACCGAATGTATAATAAAAACATTTAGCCGTGTGTACTGAACGGGTTCAAGTGTAAAAATTGTTCCCAAACTGGTCTCACCACAAAACACTCTGCACAAAAAGGGTTTTCATGTAAATTGCAAACGCTTATACACAGGTTTAAAAAATGTTCTTCGTCTGCGCTGCAAATAAAGTTAGACTCGGTGGAGCAAAAGCTGGAAGTCTAACCGAAGAAAAAATACGAAAACTGCAAGGATTTTTCACAAGCGCGATTAAAACAAATGCTCCGGATGTGGAAAAAATGCGGCAAGCTATTTTAGCATCGCTTTTCCACTGCAGTTCAGCGGATGATTTACCTAATCACAGTTATTGTCCTGCTGGTGAGACATCGTGGTGTTTCTGGCAACGTGCAGATGCATCAAAGAACGAAACAAAAAAGTCTCACTCTTCGATAAGTTTGCCATTGAGAAAAGAAGTTTTCGATTAGATTTTGCCTGTATATGAGAGACTTTCCATTTCTGATTTTTTGAATCGGTGCAGAAAAATCGGCACGCAAAACGCAAACGAATGTTTACAAAATTCTATTTAGCTAAAATGTCCGAAAAACAAATCAGCCAGTTTGAAAAAAGTAGAGGTATATGTCGATTACATCTTATTCGACATATATTAAATTTATTTCTTTTCTGTCGACAGATTTCATTTATTCCTTGCAATTTCAGATTGCTGCAGCGAGGGCAATTGGAGAGTGCAATGTCGGTTACGAAAAAGTACTGCGACTGTCAACAGGAATCAATCAAAAATCACACACATACTCGCTTAAAATCGCACGATAAAGAGATGCCGACAGCGTTCATCGGAGCCAAGCGCGGTGTACCAAAGGAAGCCGTTATGCGCGTAAGGCAAAAAAACAAAAAGAAAAATCCACCGAATGTAAAAAAAGAAGAAAGAAGGCCCAACATATGGTCCTGGCATTGGCAATTAAGAATATTACCCTTGTAAATAGTTATGAGCATGTATAATGGAAATAAATGGGCGGCCAAACGGCACCTTGGAGTGCCTGCTGTGCCCCTCGATACCTTTCGACCGCCCTCAACTCCAGTCCTAACCTCACTCGCGAAGCTGTACCTCGCCCCCTTGTTGCTTAATATACTATTTCTCATTTTATTCCATTTATTTCTTGTATTTCTGGAAGACTGAACGTATTTATATTATTGTTTCTTCATATTTCTTTCGACATCATGAAGGCATTTCTGAAGACGGTCTTATACTCAACATCATTTTTCTCTATTTTGGTAGTGTCAGTGACGCAAAGTGCTATATAATAGTGCGTGCGCATTTGCAGAACCCTTGCATCTCCCAATTGCATGTCACCAAATTCACCAATTTCTTTTCGTTGCATGAATGAACGAGTATTGGTATCTATAGGGTTGCCTTCTATATCGAGAGAGAATGCATAATTATCTTTCCTCATAAATAATTGATCTTGTGACTCATATTTATTAGTCTTACTTCTACATTGCTTAAGCATTTCATTTATTTCTTCATCGGAATCACTGTCCGGTATAATATTTATTTAAAAATGATATTACTCTATTTTTAGTAATATCATTTTCAACTTCATTAAGATCATTATTGTCATTATCATTTTCAGTATCATATTCAACATTATCTTCATATTCATTTTTATTTTTCTTATTGTCCTTTCCATCATTATCTTCAATATTATCATCATTATTATCATTCTTCAGGACAGTATTTTGTCTATAGAATCCTGTTTTATTTGTTCTTTTTCATTTTCTTTTTTTCTTCGGTTATTCTTTTTTTTTATTCTTTTTCTTTTCAAGGGTTTCACGGTATTGTCGTCCTTCATTTGTTAAGGTTATATTCCTTTTAGGTCTATCCTTCGTAATCATTACCTTTTTAATTTCATCTTTATTTTTATCCTCTCGTATTTCTTCTATGATTGGATTTCGAGATGATGCATCAACATTTGCATTTAATCTTTCAGCTTTATGTATTATTTCAAAGTCATATTCTCCTAAAGTTAATCTCCATCTTGTTAATCTTGAAGTGGAGTCCCTAGCAGTTCTCATCTAACATAATGGTTGCTGATCAGTAATTATGGTAAATTTATTTCGATATAAATATACTCGATAATATTTCACACAATAAACAATGACTGAAGCTTCTTTCTCATAAGTACTATATTTAGTTCCTGTTGAATGTAATATTCTTGATACATAAGAAACAGGTCTCTCTTTTCCAATTTTCCCTTCACTCAATATTCCTCCTATGGCATAATTGCTTGCATCTGTCGTTAGTATAAATTTTTCGGAAAAATTAGGAAATTGTAAAATTGGTTCATCACATAATTTTTGTTTTAGGGTTGTGAAAGATTGTTCGTGTTCATCTGTCCAGATGAAGAGTACATTTTTTTCTAATAATTTTGTTAGTAGTTTTGCAATTTTTGAAAAATTATGGATGAATAGTCGATAATATCTGGCTAATCCAAGAAATATTTTAATATTTGTCACATCTTTTGGCCTAGGAAAATTCTGAACAGCTGATATTTTCTTAGGATCTGGTTTAAAAATGATATGTTCAAGATAACTGATTTCCCTTTTTGAAAATTCACATTTATCAGGTTGTAATTGCAAATTTGCAGTTCTCAATCTCTCTATCATATTTTCGCATCTATGGTAATGTTCCTGAATATCCGAAGGCAATAATATCGTCTACATAGATATACAAATCTCTATTAACAAGACCTGATAAAGCCTAATTTATTCATTCTTTGAGAAGATGCAGGGGCAGTCTTTAATCCCATTGGCATACGACAAAATTGGAAACGTCCCGTGGGTGTCGAAAAGGCAGTTTTATGTACATCTTCTATACTCATTTTCAACTGATAATATCCAAATGCCATATTAAATATCGAAAAATAACAAGCTCCGCCTATTTGATTTAATATCTCAATATTAGGTAAGGGGTATGCATCTCCTATTGTTTTTGCATTAAGCGCTCGAAAATCGATTACCAATCTCCATTGTTTATTTCCCTTACTATCATCGTTTTTTGGCACTACCCATAGTGGTGTATTGTAGGGTGAATAAGAGGGTTCAATTATTTCTTGTCGTCGCATTTTCTCATTTTGTTTTGTTATTTAAACTTGTAACAATCGAGGGAAACGATATTGTTTGACAAAAGTCGTTGCGTCATCTGTTGTAATGATTCTATGTTCTAATATGTAAGTTACTGGCAGTGGTTCATCCGATAAATGAAATCTGTCAGCGGAAATTTTTTTAAGAGATTCTATATCCCTTTTTTCTTCGGGTGATAAATATTTTATTCGTAAAAGTCATTACTTGTTTGTATCTTGAGTCTCGATTTTTTTATGCTTGTTTTTTTAAGAGTTTGTTATATTTCCTATTACGTCTTCTTGCTATTCTTCTCGTATATTGTGGTTCGAAGTTAATCAAGAAATTCGCTAGAATTTCGTCGGTAAGAGTTTTGCAGCTCGTCTCGACGAAAACTAGCGAATTATTTACCAATTACAAGATGACCTTAACCTAAAAAATATGAGTTTTCACTTGAAAAAAATACTAGCAGTTCGTCAAGCCTGTTGTTATTCTGTTTTTTAAAATGTTTTTTTGATTGTAAACAAGAAAAGATATTGAACATTCAAATTTTCATAATCTCTTTTTTCATATTTTATGTTGCCTTGGACTAAAGTGTTACTTTTTTAAATAAGGCCTCATCAAAAGTCTGGGTCAACACTTGCTGCTGCGAGGAGGCAGCACCTTCTACATAGCTTTTTACGCAACAACATGAACATACACATGTGTTCAAATGAAAATGATTAACAAATAAACAAAAACTTATTTTGTTTATAATTTTTTCGTGTAATATACGTTGCTCATAAAATTTTGAATATTACGTTGTTGATAAAATATGATATGATGAGAATGTCGATAATATAGAATTCGTTTATACAATGATGGCAAACTGTTAGATGGCTCTGTTATCAGTTTGAGAGACTGTTTCCCAATCTAAATGGCATTTTGTCGTTGATTCAACGCCATCTATATAGCACTAACTTTCCGTGAACTGCCTTTTTAGATCATTCTTTGTTCTAGCATCAAAAAGAAAAGGAAGGTCGTTTCTCGATTCTTTTAGTCGCGATTTTTATCCAAACCAATTGTCGTGATTCGTTAGTGACCGCAAAGTCAAAAAAATGGCATCAAACGTCATTAACATGGATGATGTAAGTGACAAAATTTGTTTAAGTAAATATACTTTCTTTTGATGATTCAACGTTTCATTAGAGGTTATATTTCGTGTCTATTATGATTTTAATTATTCTTATAGAAAAATATATGCCTAGTAGCCCTGCGCTCGTCATGCCGAAACCACTAAAGCAATCCCAAATTTTCCTCCAGGTATTTGATGCTAATTTTTCAAATGTTTCTTCATCTATCATATTTCCTATTGATATGCCTTGACTTGAGAAATCGCGACCAGTAGTTGGTCTGGCC
>JAPYZS010001312.1:0-24783 GCA_030522925.1 Trissolcus japonicus | reverse complement strand
CAGTCCTCGTGACAGGGAGAAAAGTCAGAGAAACAATCACCCTGGCCGTTGGAGACTGCGACATCACGTCTCAGCGATCACTGAGGTACCTTGGCGTCCGGATCGATGACAAGCTACGATTCGACGAACACCTTCAAATCGTTAGCCAAAGAGCATCGAAGGTCATCAACGTTCTGTCGAGCATCATGCCTAACACGGGTGAGCCAAGGCAAAGCAGGAGACGTTTTCTGTCCAGAGTCACCGCCTCCATCATGCTGTATGCCACACCAGTCTGGTCAACGGCTATGGGCACCGCAACGCATGCCCGCACGTTGTGTAGGGTCTACCGAAGAGCTGCATTACGCGTCATTTGTGACTACCGTACAGTGTCTGGTGAGGCTGCCTACGTGCTAGCTGATATGACGCCAATCGATCTTCTGGCGGACGAACGAGGCCAGATTTACCGTGGCACGAGATGTTCTCCCGGAGATGCAAGACTGTCAATCGTGCAAGAAGAAAAATAGAAGACCATGGAGTTTTGGCAGCGCAGATGGGATTCATCTATGGATGGAAGGTGGACACACCGCCTAATCCCAAACATCAGGGCGTGGAGCGAAAGGGAACATGGTGAGGTCAACTTCTGCCTCACCCAGTTCCTGACAGGTCACGGCTGCTTCAGATCGTACCTGCACCGCTTTGGGCTGGACACCTCGCCATCCTGTCCAACCTGTGACCCGGCTAAAGAGACACCCGATCATGTCTTGTTCGAGGGCGCCCGTTTTGCCGCGGAAAGAGAAGAGCTAACTAGGAAGCTCCAGACGAGGGCGACACCAGACAACTTCGCCAGTCTGATGTTACTGTGCGATGACAACTGGAGGTCGGTAGCGGATGCGTCCTCGACCATAGCAAAGAAGCTGCGTTTAGAGGAGAGGACGACGGGCCAACCACCTCGTCGATAATGGTGTAGGCAACCAGCCAGTCCACCTCACGCGAAGTAATGCCTGGCGGCAGTCCTGCGTGAGGGAGAGAAAAAGAACCCAAGGGTGCGTTAAGTGCATTTTCTTACCCTTGTGACAAAAAAAATTCTATATATGTATTGTACATATTGTATGTATATACATACATACATACAATATACATTGTATATATATATATATATATATATATATATATATATATATATATATCATTGTATATATATATATATATATATATATATATATATATATATATATATATACAATGTATATTGTTGGGGTTGGGGTTGCAGAAGGATGTCAATCGATAGCTCGTCGAAAAATATTCAACACGTGTGTCTTGATTTGTTTCAAAAATTTCGGAATTTATTCAGATATTGACTTGTTATACTGAATTTAAGAGGAAATGCAATTTTCACGATTACAAAAACAATTATCATGAATCGAGAAAAATGTTCAGAATAATATGTTCGTATTTTGAGGCGTAGAATCAGAATCTGTAATAAAAAATGGGAGTTTTTATGTTAGATTTCAAAGTTGACCCCACCCCTATCCCCAGGGGTAGGGGTTGATATTGGTGTCATTCAATAGCTTTTGAAAAAATATTTGATACGTGTGTTTTTTCCCCGATTTGGGGTGGTTTTCTCGAGATAATTGACCGTTCCGGGACTTTCTATTCACCCTGTATATACATATAATTAAAAATATAATAAATTATAATAAATATATATAAATAAGTAATCTTACAGATAACAAAATTCACTCGAGCTCACTTAATTTCTTGTCATGTTAAAATCACGAGAGACATATATTATTGTGGAAGATTCAGTTGCAATTCAAAGGTCAGACGGGGAACTTGGAAAACATGGCTTCGGAACACAATTAAAAGAATTGATTAGAGAAAAATGTACATCTTTACATGAAAACGAAAGAATAAAAATAAGAACTTTATTATAGATTACGCAACAAAAATGCAACAACGAGTTTTGCATTAACTTCAGCGAAAAGCCTATTCTCTAATGACGACTGTAACGAAGTAGATTACGCTGATTCGTACGGGGATTGGGACAACATCGTTGTTCAAGCCGATATAAAAATAACTTTTCATGTACGCGCCTTACTAACTATTTAATTTCTCATTGAATTATATATTTTATCCAATAAATAAATTAATGAAGGGCTTTGACCGAGCACACCTGACATGTGCCCTTGTCAACGCACCGATCTTAAGCAATATGTTAAATTCCTGAGAAGTCACCGGCCCGTTGATGGCCCGGTCATTCGCTTAATTGTAACATTCGTACGCAGACTCGATCATCCTTAAATTGTTACGAGCTGTGCTAAGAAACGAGACGCACACCGGACTTAGTCTTATATTCGATCTTCTCACTTAGACGCATTTTTGATCAACGGACTTTGTCTCTGTTTCGCCTAACGGACTTAGGCTATTCCCAGAGTAACCGATTCGACCAAAATATAAATTCCCATTTTGATTACACAAAGTCGAAACCGCTCTCGACTCGTGACAGCGAAACTGTAAAGGATCGACACGTCTAAATAAATATTCAACTCAAAATTTGTGTAATTGAACTTAACAACCTCGGTGCGTGGTGTACTTCTAAAAGAAGGGACATCACAGCTTAAAACTTGGGGTTACGGAAGGACACTTTTAAACTAAGGTTTTTGAGAGGGAATTCGACCCGCTACCAGTGGATCCAACTACCCGGACTGAGATACCTTATTGAGATATTTGGTATTTCGTAACGTGATACATCACGTAAGTATTATTTTATTTTTTTCTTCACGTCTTATTTCAAAATTAATCAAAATGAACGGTGACATTGTTAATCACAACGCTGCCGAAGCACACAATAAATTTAACGGAAGTGACTTTATTTCTATCAATTATAATTCGCCTCACGGAACATTGGAAGCTAGAGACGCCCGCGACTCTATTCCTAAATTAAATGGTTCAGACATCCTGGTCGATGAATTTTGCAGACATATACAACATATTGCACTCAACCTCCGTCATGGAGAAGAACAATCTTTTGTCGTCCTACTCGAATCACGACTATCGAGAAGCACTTTAGAATTTTATAATCAAAATACACAATGTTTTCTCAACATCGAACAATTAGTAACTGCTTTCAAGGCTAGATTTAACGAATACCTAGGACTCTCACATTGGCTTGCTGCAATCGCTCATGAATTCATGTTGCCAGACGACACTGTCTTACAATTTGCATCGCGCATAGAATCCGCTGTCTACCGTGCTAAAGCCTGTATAGACAACGAAAATTATGGAATTAAAGAATAAACGGTTCAAAAAATATTTGTAGATCGAACAGCTTCAAACCAATTTGTCAAGGGGCCTGCGCCATAACGGATGTTCGCATGGAACATCCGTTAGACTTATCTACTGCCATTGCTCATGCCACGCGATTTTGCCTATGATCCTTTTTCTCCGGCCAGTACTAGAGAAATCAGGCGACCAAATTCCTGAACGCCTCCTCGCAACTCTTCTGCACACGTTCCTATTAATAATTGTATTATTCACGGTAAGTGCGGTCATTCCACCGACGTATGTCGCGCGGTCCTTTCAAAATTCAACATAAACACCGATAACCAATACAACAAATCTAGAACCAACTAACCAAAACAGAACTCAACAAAATCTTTTCAAAATCGAAACAATTCTTTTTCTCAAAATATAATATAACAACAATTTAAACAAAACAAAACAACCATTTCCACTATAACAGACCTAATAACAGTCCTAATAGACATACTTATCCTTCAAACAACAATATCTACCCTAACAGCAACCACTTTAACCCTCGTCATGAAAACAACACTTTCATGTGCAACCTAGAGTACATGCAAGAAGCTTGCGTAAACACTGTTACACACGGAAAGCGACTTGCTGCAGTTTTAAAAAACGAGCAGCTGGCTATAGTCGAGTCTAAAAACGAACAGCGAAATCGAAACGCAACCATAACGATTGGATACTCGAAAATTGGTAAATCACCCGTCATTCAAAAAACGGTCGTGATTTTATAAATCGCAAACCGACATCTGTAGTCGACACAGGACCAGAATTGAATTATAATTAAAAAAAGATTTTTAAATCCACAACTTCTCGCGGACACAAGCATAAAATTTGATTTATTTGGCATATCAGCAACACCGGTTAAAACTCTCGGTGAAGTAAGAATTGATTTTACAAATCAGCAACCACCTTTCCATTTAGTTCGTGATGATTTCCCTATCCGCGAAAATGGAATTTCAAGATCATTATTTATTCTTTTAAGACGAACAAGTTAGTATATTCCAAATTTTTTTTTACTGAATTTGATGGTCAAAGGGTGTGCTTGACCGACATTCTGTTATTCGTTACATTGTTACTCATAATTGTTTAAAATCGAAATTATGAGGAAGGTTTTTCTTTTGTTTGGCATCTTATATTGAGGACAAATTCTCCTGAATAAGTACTAAATTTTTTTTCAATTTGTACGTAATTTGACAAAGATTATGATCCTGATATAGAAATCGATATTCCAATTACGTATTTCAATGTTTCTTACAATTTGATCTTATTTATTCGGAAATTTCAAAAAATAAAAAAATTTTGATAGGCCGTATCGACCTTAAAGTTACACCAAAAAACTTTTTCTTGGCGGCAAAAACTCGAATTTCCAACATACTGAATGTGCATGGGGTGCGCTTCCTTAAAATTGAAAATTGCGTTTTTTAAAACCACCCTAGTGTCTTAGTAAGCAATTTTGTCGATCGAAAAATCCGCATCAAGAATTAGTACAAGAACGTTGCAATGCAAACCGAACGTGGATGTCGTCAGGGCTCGATTCTTGGACCTTGCTGCTGGAATCTTGTTTTTGATGGACTACTAAATCAAATTGAACGACCGGTCCTTGAGGGGGTTGCCTGCACTGACGACTAAATTGTCGACATCAAGGGCGACTCTAGAATGCAAATCAAAACACTGGGCCGTATCGTCGTTGAGGCCATTGAAGCCTGGTGTGTCGGATAGAAATATAAGGTCTTAGCTCAAAAGTCGGAAACAATCTTTTTCAAATACCAGGAAAAAGATTGTTTGCTCGCAGACCTTTGCTCGCAGGATATCTCCCTGCGAGCAAAGTGGCTCAAGCCTAACCACTACTAGTGTCAGCTAATGAGTGGACACGGTAACATCCGTGAAAAACTCTGCTCCTTCTCTCTGGTTCCCGACAATCTCTGCCAATGTGGAGGTGTCAAGACTGTCAAACATATTATGTTTGATAATTTCGACAGTTTCAACTTTAAGTGCCTCCAACGCAGCGGCCAGAGGCGAGAACTGATCGACGGTTTGGAAGCACTTGGCCACTTGTGGCCGCTTCCACCAAGAAACCTCGTCCCAAGGACTGCTATCCTTCGTTCTAAGCGTTTGCACGTGCTGTGCTTGAGACACCCAGAGTAAATTCAGAGGAAGGAGAAATTGAGAGTGAGCGTGATCTGGAGCGTTATGCCCGATCCGAAAGACCATCTTTCTTGGACTCTCGAACTATAGCGATGCTTTGACACCAACTTCTGTTGGACAAGTCCGGTTGCTGTGGCAAGAGAGCTTATCAAACGTCTATTTACTGTGTCAACTGTTTCACAGTTGCGTAGTGCACCGACACCCATTAGGGTGGGCGTCTCGAACAAACCTTGCTTATGAGTCGTGATGAGGTTCCGTTTGCAATTTTGGTTGGAAAGGTTTTCTCGGAGCGGCAAGTAGGTAATCCGAACGTGTTTTGCTGCGTATTCTGTGCCTCAGATACGCAGATTCACAACAAAATGTGTCGAACGTGTTTTTCTCCTTATAGCGTAAATGCGTCTGAACGGCTTGGGAGAGCTGTTCTAGTGGACTACAATCCGTGACGTGCACCGGCGATAAAGTGATTGTCCTCGTTCACTCAAGATTCTTTCTTTACCTTGTATGATGCAGGCTCAGATGCAGCTGGGATCCATCAGTCCCCGGTTGCATGCAAAATTGGAAAGATTCGAGGGTCGCACGTTTTCCCGTCGAGCGATCATAGCAAACACGTGTAATCGGATGGCTATGCATCCCTGGGAGTGTGGAACTACTCGATTCCGTTTTCTGATAGTCAGTGCCCACCTGGGTAACGAAAAGAAGGTATAAGAACTTGGAGCGTAACAAGAAAGTTCTTTGATCAAATTAAAATGAAATTAACTTAAATTGAAATTTCGATTGAATTAAAATCGAAATTAAAATTGATCAAATTATAAAACCAAGACTTTTGTTTACAAAATTTTAATCCCTCATGATGTCTTCTTTTATAAATATTAATTAAAAAATGAGTTCTTAAAGAAAAAGTTGATATTGAAGACATTTTCACATTCAATTTGAACTCAAAAAAAATAGTTTTCAAATAAAATTTATGAGATTCAAATGAAAAAAATCGTTTAATACACTTCAGTAATAGTAAATGCTTCAAAAAATATTGTTTCAACAAATTTTTAGAAAATTTTTTTAATACTAATTGAATAATAAAAAATTAATTTACAAGACGAATCAAACAAAATGACTTTTTGTTGCCGACCAATCTCTGAGGTAGCACCTTTTCCGAGCACATTTTGAGACAGCACCTTTTTCGAGTGTAATTTGAAATGGCACCTTCTTTAAGCGTATTTTGAGATAGCACCTTCTTTAAGTTTCATTTGAAATAGCATCTTTTTCAAATTTGAATTTGAAATTGCACCGTTTTCGTAAGAACCATCAACTTGTTCGTAGTGAGTTTCGTTCACCCATCCCCGAACCGTGAGCCGGAGATTGCCAAATTCAAGCGGATTTTCGCGCCAACGACGTCGGCTGGCACCCAGATCGTCCCGGTTACGCGTAACCGTCCCCGGATCAGGTACCCCGTGCATCACAAGCTTTTGTGGTGAACATAAAAATTCTTGAAGATGTATAGATTTTTAAAAATGAATATATACAATTAAAAAAAAGAACAGATAAATTTTATGTTGCTTTTTTATGCGCCCTGTACGTGACCGTAAATGTGACTGCATGGAGATGTTGCCACATTTAAAGTTTTTCATACTGTTTGGAATTGTGACACATTTTCAAATTTAGCCTGCTTAGCGCCCACACATGGCGTAATTCACACGCCAAGCGCGCGCGGCAGCACTGTACGGGTATCGTCATATTTTTCTCTTTCACAATACAATCGCAAAATGATTATATTAAATCACGCGTGCCCAGCCGTTTACGATCAGTTCTCTAGCTTCGTTCAAGCCATTAAAACAACCGAGCAGCTCTTTTTTGCACTGACAGTCAGGGTTCCTGATTGAAAGTCACTTTCACAGTGGTTGCCATTGCGCATCCCTTTGCATCATTTTTTACAAGCATTGCGGGTTCCGCATTTGCTTATCATCAGCGGTGAAATTGACACCCACTGACATTTGGGGGTACCGCATATTGTCATCTCGCTCGCACTCGTATGCGACATCACCATATTCACTTGACACAGTGAATATTACACAGCATTGCGGGTACCGCTCTAGCTGTCTCTCTCGCACTCATCGGCGAGATACGCAAGTTCACTTGCCACAGTGAGCCAACGCATAGCAGCGCGGGTACCGCGTTCGCTATCTCATTCGCACTAATAGCAAGATACGCACTAAACAATCACTTAGTGCACCATACACAGCAGTGCGGGTGCCGCGACTCACTTGACACAGTGAGATAGAAAGAGAGACTAGAGAACAAAATCTGACCATCTCACTCAGACACATTACAACTGAGTGTGGACCACAGAGCCTGCGCACAGGGCGCCAAACGGCGTTGCTAACTGGCCCGCCAAAATTCAAAGAAGCACCCGCACGCCACTCTGCGCCACGAGTCTCATCTGGAAACGACACCAGACGGCGCTGCAAACAAACCCCCGCGAATATTCAAATAAATAAGATTGACATCGTTTACACCTCACGGCAGGTGGCGCAGAGCGCATCTCAAGCAATTTCGCGGAAGATTTCAAATTTGTTTAATACCGCATACATCAAAGTTCATAACAACGCTCGTTTTTCATTCCGAACGCAACGGCGTGTGAAATACGTTTCCTGCTCACAAAACAAAAGCTGTCAGCGGGCGCAACACAGGCGATATCCCCAACACATACAGTCACAAGAATGCCGGTCGTAACCTGTTACAGAGTTAAATTTTGAAAGGGAATTAAATGAGAAAATTTACATAGTCGTTATATAAATAGTACTACATGAACATATGCGTATCATAATAAACAGAATTTGAAATTAAATAATTCAGTAAAATATATTGTTATTTTTTCAATGAACATGAGTACAGTATGATTTCAATATTTTCATGTAGTGCTATCTATACACTCCGCAAAACAATTAACGATCCACGACCCCTAAAATTTTGCTGTTTTTGAATTGTCATAACTTTGAAAATTGTCATAACTCATTCAAAAAAGTCCTTTTTACACCAAATTGAAGTTTGGAACCTGGAAGCTGGAACCATTGACATTCTTTGTTAAACAAAATTTTAACATCGCAACCGATCACGCTGCTGTCCAATGTTTCGATGAAAAAAATTTTGCAATTTTTGAATCACTGTAACAACAATATCCTGTACACACGTGTCTCTTACCGCGGAAATGAAAAATTTAGGATCTCCTGATGATTTACTAAGAAAAACATTATAAAGATTAAAACTTTTGAAAGTTATAGATATTTCAAAAAAAGTGACTTTTTAAGTTTTTTGTCTATAACGTTGAATAGATTCATGAAAAATACTTTTTTTTCAAATTAAAGCTTAGATTATCAGCTTTTCGAATTTTATGCTAGTAAGTTTTTTGTCATAAAAATGAAAAAATTACGCAGAAGTAAAAATAGGCATTTTTAGGTGGATCGATAATTATTTTGCGGAGTGTATAACGAATTTTTATTGACTCATTTAATTTTTCTTCGAAACTTCATGTTAGATTTTTGATGTGACTATGAACTCGGCAGAATCTATTGTATAAGTTGCGCCGATAAAAGCGCTGCGTATGCGCGCTCGCGAGTGATCTGACGACAAGCTTCTTGTTCAAAGTTAGTTCGTGTGCAACATTCATATTGTGAAGAACGAAATTAAGCTTCTTAAAAAGGATTCTAAAACTGTTGATTCATTGTGGTCGTTTCTAAATCATATAATTAAGTTAAAAGGTTATGAACCCAGCACGCTTCCACTGCGCACTGGTACAATAAGTCGGGAAAAACGAAGAGTCTAAACGAAGAGATAAAACGACCTGTATCGACGGGGTGGTTGTAAGTTTTTCAGATTTTTAATGTCCGTGCTTCTGATGAGTGATAGTAATGGGAATCTTCGTGCAAATGAATGAGAGTTCGAAGGGCTCAATCTTGTGTGAATAGCGGGTCTGGAAAAATGAATGTGACGGATGATTCGATCAAGTACGAAGGGCGACATAATGCCGTAACACGGCGAGCATAGTAAAAGGGTGTTTTGAAATTGTGCCACGACCACAAAAATAAAGTAAAAGTCTGGCTAAAAATCTTGTTTTAAAATTTAACAAATAAATATAAAACTTAAATAATAAAAGATGGGGAAAAGACAGTTAGATATTAAAAATCACGGTCAGATTTTTTTTGTTTTGGAAATGTGAGGACTCTGATAGGATAAAACGAGAAAGAAATGCGCACGCACATCAGAGAATATAAAAACAATTGAACTATACAAAAAACGATTGTTTTTAGAAGAAAGCAAAAATGGAACAAATACAAAATATAAAAAATTGTTTAAGCAAGTGCCGCGAATGGCACAAAAGATACGACAATCACAAATCACATTTTCCATGGAGGATCCGGATGTTTTCTACGTCGACATGAAAGACAACAAATGTGATTTGACATTTGAAGACGGTACCAAGGTTGTAATGAGTACGTATATGAGTTATTCAGTTTTAAGACGAATGAATAATTAACGATGGGTTCAAAGTGTGTCAACGAGGGTTTTATTCCGCGAAAGTAATTTAAGCACTATATAAATAATTTTAAGTGGAAAATTCAAAAACAAATCGTCGTAAAAGGCTCAACTGTAACGAGGAACATTTTTAGAGATCAAAGTCAATGAAACCAAAATAGACACACAAAACTTGTCTCCAGGGTTTCTCGGATTGGAGACACTTGTGTTCACTGTTGACAGTCCGAGAAACTAGAATCATTTTGAAAATCATTGATGTTCGTGATTGGATAAACCTTTCAGTTTCAAATCAAAGTCACTTGTAGTACGGTAAGTTTGATTTAGAAGCAAACCTTACCTCAGTAAAACATGAATAAATAAACGACGGTTAAAAAAAAGGTTATTATTTTTTTTCAGCGAAGGAAACGATTGGAGATGAATGGGACAAATTGAGAAAAGCTTTACTGGAGGCACAGAAAAACCTGGAGATAAGCGACGATAAAGAGCCAGAAAAGAAAGAGACAGATGGGAACTCGGAAATATCCAAATCGGAGAAGGACAAACTGCTCAAACAAAGTTGGTCAATCTTACCGATAAAATGACAGGTGACAGAAATAGTTCGAGCACAAGCTCTCCAAATACTAACATAACAGTAGAAAGTAAAGACGATAAAAAGATTCAAATTGAGACGGTTAAAAATGGTGACGGCTTATATCTTGCGAGAAAATTAACAAACGTTTTGACGATGGCAGTCATGAACAGGGATAGCAGCAAGAGAGACTATAAATTAACCCCAAAAACGAAGTTCAAACATTTTAACGAGTTCTTTCTTTCTGAATTGCGCTTAAAGGATCTACTTTATGTAATAGACGAAACAGTCAATCCCCAGATGAGTATTGATCACACGACGGTTAAAAAGAATAAAGTTAAAGTCCGAGACATTTTAATAAATGAAATCGATTAAGTCTATCACTTGAAAGTTCTAAAAATTAAAGATGAGATCTTGAGATTTATAACAAACTAAAAGAGTTTAAAACGAGTGAAGTTAGAACAAACAGTCTGCTCTTGAGAAAACAACTGTATTCAATCCAGTACGATCCCAAGAAAGAAACTGCAAGGCAGTTTTGGGAAAGGTTTGATGAAATTGTCACCCACTTTGATAATTTAGATGATTCAAATGCTTCAGCCGAATGCGAGAAACGGTCTGCCCTGTACAATGCTATCCTTACTAGAGTTTCGGAGGTCAAGACTGCTAACTTCTTAACACTACAACAAACTGGTGAAGAATTGACGAGTAAAGCATTGAAAACGTTTATTATACAGGAAGAAACAAATCATAAGCAAACGAGGGTTAACCAAAGCAATTCAAAGACAGTATATCCTCAAGCGTCAGCATCGTATGTAAGAACAAATGCTAACGAATGGTGTTACGAGTGTAACGACATTGGGCACATGCAAAGAGAGTGTCCTCGCAGAGAACAAGGGCTGAAAAAGTGTTACGAGTGCCTTGAGTTCACGACTCATAAGGCATTTCAGTGTCCACACCGAGCTAGCAAAAGAGGTTTTTCTAGAGGAGGTTAGAGAGGTAACAGATCAAGGAAAAACGATAACGACAGTTACAAAAATTTACATGCAAATGATAAACGCTCGTTTAAGAACACTAGAATAACTAGAGGACGCTACAGAGGAATCGGAAGCCGTAATCGACAATCTTATGACGGAAGCAACGACGGTAATCAGAATGAACGACAGTCACACAACAAACAAGGCGGTGATCACACAAACAATACACAATCAAACAACATGCCACAGGCACACTTCGTTACTGCGACTGATTCACCATGTATAACAATGAGAAAAAGTTCAACGGTGTATTTCTGTCATATGAAAATACAGAGATGTGTAATCTAAACTTAAAAAATCATAACGAAAGTGAAGATCAGTATGTGTCATTTATAATTGATTCAGGAGCTACAGAACATATGACCAATGTCAAAACAATATTCGATTCTCTCGAGAAAGGGGGAGTCGATGTTATCAAATGCGCAAATAACAATGCAAATGCGGATATACACGCTGAAGGGAAAGGAATTGTGAAATTAAAAACAAACACTAAGGATAAACGAACATTTCAATTAAAAAATGGTATATATTCTGATTCATTGTCTGAGAATCTGCTCTCTATCGAACATTTTGTTGAAGCAGAATTCGTCAAATTAAATGATCAAGAAGCGGTTATTTATGATCCAATAACGAAAGAATTGTTGGCAAAAGGAGTATACAAAAGTCTCTATTGGTTGATTGAGTTTTAGGTTGACGTGAGTAATAGAATAGCCGCTAAAGCATTTGAAACTCAAGCTTTAAATAAAGATGCGGATCAGTGGGTGAATCAAAACTCAGATCAGAAATTAGTAGACAGTGAAAAAGAAAACTCAAACAAGACCGAACCAGATACAGTGAAATCGTGTGTAAATTATAGCGATGAAAATAAAGACGGAAATCAAATTTTGACGGAACTGATAAAAGATCTAATATCAAACAAGTAAAGGTCGTGACGGGTGTAGAAAATACAATTATAGACAAGACGGTTGTTAATAGGAAACTGGCAGACCCGGACGAATTGCCCGAGATTGAACTATCAAACGAAGACAATCCATTTTCGGATAATTATTCTAAATTCGTTGAAACAAACGGGGCCATGCTGTGGCATTTAAAATGGGACCCGCTTCCCTTAAATATCTGCGCAAGCTACAAAAGATCTGGGTAAACAGTAAAGATCTGCAAAAAATAAATTTTGACGATAAAGACGGTATTAACGACTGTGAAGTTTGCTAAATTGCTAAAATGAAAAGACTACCGTTCAGAAACGAGAGGTCACGAGTAACCCATCCTCTAAAAATTATACACTCAGGTGTGATGGGAAAAATTTTGCCTGCCACATATCCTTATGGATATGTGTATATTGGAGTTTTTGTGGACGATTTTTCGGGATACGCTCAAGCGTACGCAACGAAGACAAAAGACGAGACGGGTAACTGTTTGGAACAGTTAATTAGAAGCGCGAGAAATATACTAGGTAGAAACAAAAAAGTCTGTTTCCTGAGATCGGATTAGGGAACAGAGTTCACAGGCGGTTATACCAAAGAAGTAATGAAACGAGAGGGTTTTGAACCACAGTTGGTGTGTCCGGACACGCCACAACACAACGCGGTCGCGGAACGATTTAATTAGACGATCAAAAAGAAGGTCAGATCGTTAATTTCTTATTCTCGGTTGCCAATGAACATGTGGGATTTAGCTCTAAACGCGGCAGTTAACGTATATAATAAGACACCAAACAAGTCAAACAATTTTCAAACCCCTTTGGCTAAATTTGCTCCCGAATATGATTATAACATAGATCAAATTAAACGGTTCAGCTGTTTAGCTTACTGGAGAGTGACAAGAAAGCCGGAATCAAAATTTTCGGCGCGAGCGATACGAGGTGTTTTGGTTGGATATACTCCTTCTGGGTATATCTTCTTGAACCCAGACACCGGAAAGTTCTTCGAATCCCGATTAACGAAAAATTAGTTTACGGCGATAAATTTGAACGGGACTCTATTCAATACTGGCCGGGTCCTCGCGAACACATAAATATGAATGAATGGTTCTAAAAATTTGAAAAAGAACGAAGAGATCGGGTTTATGATATAAGTGAAGAAGAAATTAGGCCGAAGAGAAAAAGAAGACCTCCCAAAAGGACGATAGAAACGGAAGGAAAGAACGGCGGTAAACGAAAGAAAATAACAAAAGTTTCAAACGAACCTGACGGCACACGCAGTAAAGGTTTGAAAAAGAGAAGTTTCGAAGGAATTGCAAATTTAGCGACATTAACGACGGGTTTCGAATTCCCTCAACTGCACTGTGAACTAAATGAAATAGTTGAAAATCCAGTTGTGGAATAAATTTTACATAGCTTCTTCACTGATATAAATAAACAGAAATGGAAAGGAGTGGTTGCAGGCCATTGAAAGTGAACTTGAAGCGATGAAGAAGAATATGACGCCGAAATTTGGAAAAAGGGGTAAAGGACCAAATATAATTCACTCGAGATGGGTGTCTAAAAAGAAACCAAAGAGCGACGGTACAGTTAAATTCAAAGCGAGATTAGTTTTGCGAGGGTTTGAAGATAAAAACGTATATGATCTAAAAGAAACTTATGCGCCAGTCTCAAGGTTGACATTGGTAAGAGCTGTCCTGGCTACAATTAATTTCTATAACTTAATTGTGTTTCAGTTAGATGTGAAAACAGCTTTTCTTAACGGCACTATTGAAGGAGACATATTCATGAAAATCCTAGATGGTGTTAATGTTTCAGAGAAAATAAGAAAGTCAAAGGTGCTCAAAATACAAAAGGCATTATATGGTCTAAAAATAAGTCCGGAAAGATGGAACGAAAGGTTCACGACGGTAGCAAATTCACTGGGATTCGTTAACGATCGAAACGACCCGTGCTTGTTTACTCTTAAAGTAGGAGAAATCATAGTTATTTCACTGATATACGTTGATGACATGCTACTTGCAAGCAACGACGGTTTAAAACTCAACGGAACGAAAGACAAGTTAATGAGAGAATTTAAAATGACAGACTTAGGTGAACCCAAAGTATTTCTAGGTATGAACATCAGACGTAATTGAGAAACCAAGACTATGAAAATTGATCAAGCCGACTATGTCAATAAAATACTACAGAAGTATTTGGATTCAGTGAAGTACACTGCAAAAACACTCCAATGATTACTCGACAGGTGTCAAATCGAGAAAGAAAAAATAGAGAGAAAAAGATAGACGACGGTATCGATACGACAGTTCAAACGATTAATGCTCCTTACAGAGAAATTGTAGGGAGCTTACTTTACCTGGCTGGTTCTACCAGCCCGACATAGCGTACACTGTAAACATCTTGAGTAGGCACTAGTCAAATCCGACTGAGAACGAGTGGAACATGGTCAAAAGAATATTTCAATATTTAAAGGGAATGATATGATTGCATTCTCAGACTCAAGTTTCGCAGATTGTAAAGGATCCGTTTCTACCTGCGGATATGCTGTCCGATTGTTTGGGGATACAATTGCATGGAGAACGACCAAACAAAAATATGTTGTTTTGTCGACATGTGACGCGGAATACAGTGCCATGAGTGAAGCATGTAGAGAAGTGGTGTCAATTAAGAGGTCAATTGCCAAATTGATGAACAAAAGCTTTATACTAGTCAAATTGTATAGAGACAATCGAGCTGCAATTTTTTGGGCTAGTACGAACGGCGGTAACAAGCTTAGACATATGACAGAAATACATCAAGATTACATTTAGAAGTGTGTAGACTGTGAAAGGATGATATTAGAGTAGGTGTCAACTAAAGAACAGTTAGCTAACATCATGACAAAACCGCTAACTTTTGAAACACATAAGAACCTTAGAGATAAAATAATGAGTAACGAACGGTTCTGAATTAACAAAATTTGATGACGACGGTTAATTTGATAAATTTATTCTTTTCAGCCAAAAGATTGAAGGTATACGAACATCAAACTGATAACCAACAGTAAATGCAGATGAACGACGGTGATTAATGATGAGGAATAACAAAGAAAATTAACGACGGTACGGTACACTCAGGGACTGTAATTTATGATTTGTATTCATGATACTGGTGATACTAGATTATAAGATAGGTAACAAATATAAGTAAGACAACGATTACCTCCAACCTTTTGTAGTATTAACGTATGTTCACTCAAAGAGATAAAATTATAAGGTAAATATTGTAAGATCAAATAAAAGACTGAAACTTAATTAAAATGAATTGTACCATGGATAATATCGCGCGGGGAACTGTGTTGCGGGTTCAGTGGGCTAATTGTTGCCGGGCCGGGTTCGGGTAAGCGATAGCGCGAATGACACGGACGGACTTCGGACGGACAGACGGCACGAAAGCGATAAAGCAAAACTCTTCCTGGGTGTGCAACCGAAACAAAGGAACAGTAGCGGTCAGCGACGGCGTTGCTCGATGGCGGCTGGCGTGGATCGGCGCGTCTCCGTCAGCGGACGTCACGGCTCGTCGTCGTCGTCACGGAGTGGTGGCCACTTTTTGTGCGCGGTGCACTAGGGTGGCACTCGCGAGGGTGAGGGGCGGAAGTACGGGCAAACTTCGGGCACGAAAGGGCGAACTTGTGGGCGGTACGGGGCGCGAGGGCAAAAGGGCAGTTGATCGGGCAGTTGGCAGTAACAGCACCAGACCAAATTTAAGGTGTCACATATAGAACTCTCCTATATCATAAATGAAATAAAACAACTAAATTTAATCGCAACTCAGTAAACAGTAGTAAAACAAATTGAATGTTTCGTGATCAATCGCACATAATTTTTAGTAAATATTTTTTAAAAATTCACATTACCTTGATTATAACAAATGATCATAAAAGTGCAGTGTTTGTGGATTTCTTGATTCAAACATGTTTTATTCTGAATCAAGTGACAAAATAAGAATTATGCCTTCTTATCCTTATATAATATGTTATATTATATAATTTTATCATACAAGTATACAAATTGAGTAGTTTGCCTTCGTCAGTTTTATTCAAATTTCAAAAAATTTTAAATCAAACTAATCATATATGTTGGGAATGCGACTGAGTGGCACCCTCTGACAGCTATTTTTTGTGGAGCGAGTGACGTGTTTTCATACGCCGCTGCGTTCGGAAAAGATAGCGAGCGTTGTTATAAGCTTTGATGTGTGTGAGATTAAAACGAATTCAAAACTCCCGCGAGATTGCTTAAGATGCGCTCTGTGCCACCTGCCGTGAGGTGTGGAAAGGTCAATCTTAATTATTTGAATTTACGCGGGGAGTGATCGCAGCCACACCTGGTGTATTCAGCAGGTTGAGAGTTACAGCGCAGAGTGGCGTGGGGGTGACCGATTTGTATTTTCGCGGGCTTAGTTTTCATCGCCGCATGGTGTCCTGTGTGTCAAGCGTTGTAAATTTGTCGCACGCTGTATGGATTTGACGCACCCTTATATGCGGTGTGTGCGTCTTAGTCAGATGGTCGGGTAGGCAAGGATGCGAACTTGTGATGTGAGGTTCGTAATATCCTCTCTCTCACTCTACTTGCCGTGAGGCAGAGAGAGAGAGAGCGAGCTCGTGAGGTTTTGGTCCGTTTCGGACGCTAGCCGACAATGATGATCACCACGTGTGGTGATGGGGATGAACAACCTCGTCTCGAGGTGTTCGCGGTTGAAACGCACCCTAGTTACTAGGGTGGTTTCGAGGGGTTAATCACAGGTTCTGTGATCGCCTGCAATGAGATCAGGTGAGAGCGAGAACACGTTACGTGATTGCTCTCGAGCGGGACAGTCGACTCGTTACGAGTGACTGGGGAGCGAGCGTATAGTCGCGTTTCGCGAATGCTCGTGGCGGGGAATAACCAACTCGTTACGAGTGGTGCAATGAGCGCTGATGGCTCGCAAAAAGGATGTGAGCGTTATGGCTTACAAAAGAACACTTAGCTATAGAGCATCGAGTATTTTAGGCGTAGTCTTCTAGGTATATGTCAGCAAAATCGACGCCCGTACGGTGCTGCCGCTCGCGCTCGACGTATAAATCACGTCACGAGGTGGCGCTAAGCAGGCGAAATTTGAATGTTGTCAAAATCCCAAACAATATAATTTTAAAAAGGTTTATAATTTTAAAACATATGTTTTAACATTTGAACAATCTAATTTCTGAAGATTTTTATGAAAGTATTTACAGCATTTTGTTCGATTTTCCTTTCCAAAATAATTTCCTAATAAGACATATAAAAACAAGTTATTGTGTTCTGAATTATGTGATTTATGTTTTTTGTCAACTTGAAAAAAACAAGCAGTATATGTTATATAATTTTCTATCGATGCTCTAACAATCATCTGTACATTAATTCTCATTCTAAATTTTGGATTTTTAGTTTTAGGTTTTTTTCTAAGAAAAAAATCAAAACAACAAGCCAGCAGCACTAAATTGATATTTTTTCATCAACGTTGTAAATAAATAATTGATATTATATGCATTTTTGTTAAATTTTCGTTCTGATCGTCAACAACACAATAAGGGCAGAAAATTGAATTTTTTGCCAGACCTTACAGGAGTTGATTTTCTGGTAAAATTTTTGTGTATTTGTCCATCTCAAAAATTTGAATAGCGGATTAAGTTGGCCGCAAATCGGACCGTTGGACAAGTTCATGCGTAACCACTTTATTTTTGCCAGATTGTTGCCTTTTGACAAGTTAAAATGCAGTTATAATTAAATTCAATGTCATAAAATTAGATTTCAGAGTACTTCAAAATGAACGTTACAAAATATATAAATGGTGAACCGATATGATTTCGAATTTTTTAACATACAAATAAATCAGTTCACGTGATCATTGTTCACGATCGATATCGAAAGACAATTTGATCATCGATTGACATTTATTTTTCCTTGAATAAGTTGAAAAATCTAAATTAGACTAAACTAGAAGTCCTTATCTGCAGACAGTATTTGTTGACACCCGGAAAGCCCGGTGTAGCTAAAGCGAAAACCTGCAAATAAGGAACAAGACATGAACTCTAAAGACAACGTGGAGCTGAGATTTTTTAAATCTTTTTGGCATCCTCACTTGACCGACAGAGTTTTTGGACACATTGCTCTCTCCTTATTTGTGAGTACTGTTGTAACATCTTCTTGAGTCCTGTCTGAGAGAAGATATCTCTTATCAACAACATTGTCAGTCAAATTTTCTTTGCCTCGTCTTCCCAACGGGCATTTATTTTTACAGCCACTCGTCTTCTAGCCACCGAGCTGAATTCATTGGGGTTTTTTTACACCAACAGTAAGTATCCTGAGAAAATCCAGAAAGGTTCTGGATTTTGCATGGAGGCCACGATTCTCGTCGCGACGTTTCTGAGTGCCGTTGTACGCCCCTGCCGAACGAACAGTGTCTTCATCCACTTTGTCGCACGTCTGCTTTTACGTTTAAACTTAGTTACCCAGCTGCCAAAATGAAAACCGAATTTGAGGCGAACAGCGGTGAACCAACAGCTCTGTCAGAGTGACGAGAAATCAAATGGCTGAAAAAAATGCTCCTGTTACTAATGTAGCTTTTTGAGAGGGTCTTGTTGAATTTTTTGTAAAGTTCGAAAATTCGTTTAGAGAACAGCTGAACGCACCGGTCACAAAGCTGAATGATAAAATTAAAGAAGTTGAGAAAGACATCCACTCCATCAATGAACGCTTGTCTACTCTCGTATCGAATCCCATCCTCAATGTGTCCCCACTGCAGCAGATCTCAGATGCTTGTAATGAATATCGCGAGCGTTTACGTCGAGCAAGAAACATTATCATGCGTGGGCTCCAAGAGCCTGCACATGGAGGTGACCCCAAACTCGATGCTTTTAACAACTTACTACTGGACTTGGGGCTGCACGTCACTGCAGTCTCAGCTTTCTATGTGGGTGCCAAGGTTGGCACGCGGCCGCGACTTCTGAAAATTTGTTTTAGTTCAGAACGAGATGTGATCACTATTTTGAAAAATGCAAAACTTTTTACAGAAAAACGTTCGTTTATAATGAGTGACCAGACACCTTGCGAACGTCAGTTTCACGCTCAGGCACGCGCAAAACTCCAGCAGCGCACTGTCAACGGTGAAAGAAGTCTTGTGATACCATTCATAAACAATGTTTCTACAATCTACAAAAATGTCGAAGCCGGGAATGCGTAACTGACCGTGGTGACCCCTTTCTTTTTATTACCAAAATGTCAGGAGACTCAAAACAAAATTTCTTTCACTTCGACAATCTCTTCTAACATGTGATTATGATGTAATTGTTTTGTCGGAAACTTAGCTCAATGATAACTTTTTAAAGTCCGAAATCTGTCACTTGGGTTATATTGCTCATAAATATGATAGAAATCGCAAAACGAATAATTTGAATAAGGAGGGGGTGTTTTGATAGCAGTTTGATCAAATTTAAAATCGCAATTGATCATGATGTCTCTATTGAACAACTTTTTGTTGATGTTCTTACGATAATCTCCAATTTACGGTAGGCTCGGTTTATATACCACCGCAAAGTCCAGAACAACTGTACAAAAAACTTGGCAAATCTTTAACAGTGTAACAGTGAGAAATTAATTTCCTGATACGAACTTCTTTGGAGATTTTAACCTCCCTTCAGTAAATTGGTATAATTCTTATATGTCTGCGAAATTTTCTTTTCTACCAAATTCGACTCCACAGCTTGTAAATTCAACTAAAGCTCTGTCCTACTTTAACAATCTTCTAAGTTTCCATCAACCGAACTATATCCGAACAACTAATGTATAAATCTTAGATCTTTTTTTCGACTTTTGAGAACTTATCTCTTTGAATTGGAACACAATTTTTACAAATGAAGATATTAGTGTAGATGTTAGAATTCTTGACGTAATTTTGAAAAATTGTATAAATCAATTTGTACCATTAAAATGTCAAAATCATGACTTTTTTTCCAGCTACGTTTCAAACTATGCAAAATACATTATAAGAGAAAAAAGACAGCACATAACATTTTCAAACAAACACGCTTACCAGACGACTACGAAGTCTTCGCTAAATATGAAGCTGCGGCAAAGTTCGAATATGAAAAATAGTATTACGAATACAGTGCGAAGAGAAAAACCGAGTTATGTGCTTATCCACGTAGTTTTAACAGTTTTGTTAACTCGTTGCGTCATAACAACATTTCTATAACAATCTCTTATAACAACGTTGTTATCAGCGATCGTTGAGGATCTTGTAATCTCTTTGCCGATTTCTTTGAATCTGTTTTTTTGCCCGACGATATTCTAGACTGTGAGCCACGTGTTGAAGAGTCGGAATTAAATTAGTCAAATTCAAATTAGTTTGGTTGTGGTTTTTGACGAACTTCTGCAGTTGAATGTAAAAAAGGGTCCGGGGCCAGATCAAATTCTAAACATTTTCCTTAAAAATACCATTTACGGCATAGCTAAACCGCTTTATATTTTGTTTAATGCGTCCCTTACCACTGGAATTTTTCCAACAACCTGGAAAAATTCCAGAGTAAAGCCAGTCTTTAATTCCGGTGATAAGATTAAAATCACGAATTATAGGCCTATTTCTATTTAAGATACCATACCAAAATTTTCAAAAAAGCTCGTAACTAGGCAGTTGATAATGCTGGTTTGCCCTATAATAGTAAATGATCAATATGGTGTTCTAGATAAAAGATCAATCATCACTTATCTAGCAATCGTACATCATTTCAATCAAGAGCAAAAGAAAATCATAGACAACTTGATGTTGTATATACTGACTTCGCAAAAGCATTCGATAGAGTCTGAAACAAAGTTCTTGTTGCTAAGCTAGAAAAGATTGGGATGTTAACCCATTATTGTATTGCTTAGTAACTAATTACGTGATAGAGAACAAGTGATACGTATTGATGATTGTAAATCTATTGTAATGTCAGTAAACTCTAGTGTTCCTCAAGTGTCTTATTCAGGTCCTTTATTGTTTATTTTGTTCATCAATGATTCACAACTTGTTCACAAGACATTGTCAAATCTCGTTATACGCTGACGACGCCAAACTTCTTGCACAGGTTGACACGATTGATGATGCTCATCTACTGCAGGAATATTTGAATTTTTTTATAACATGGTGTGAAGATAAACACATGTCTGTAAACGCTTCAAAATGTAAAATCGTAAGATATACTAAAAAGAAACATCCAATTGTCTTCGATTACATCATTGAGGATTCTGTCGTCTCGGCTGTAAGTGACATCACTGATTTGGGTGTCACTTTTTCCACTGGCAGGTTCCAGGAACATAAAATCAAAACAACGAATGAAGCGCTGTGTATTCTCGGTTTTATCAACAGAAATTTCAATATTTTTAAACTGCTATCTACATATGTAATCTTACTCAACTCTTATTCAACTTGTGAGACCTGTTCTAGAGGTTGCGTCACAAGTCTGGTTTCCATATATTGGACTTGATGTTCAATTATTAGAGTTTATTCAATCTAAATTTCTGCGTAAATTAGCTTATGTGAACAAAACACCTCTTAGCATTCACAATCACGATTATACTGAGATAAAGCAATTGTTTAATATCAGATCTCTTAAGAACCGGAGAATGATTTTTTATTTAACTTTTGTGTTTAAAATTGTGAAAAACTTGATTGATTGTACTTACATTCTGTCAAATATTGCTTTGCTTGTATCTGCAAAAACCTTACGCAGAAACAGGTTTTTTTGGAAATGATATGCAGGGTGTGTAAAGAGTACCGAAACGGTCATTTATCTCGAGGAAAACCCCGCAAATCAAACAAAAGAAACACGCGTCAAATATTTTTTCAAAGGCTGTCGACTGACACCATTTTCAACCTCTCAACCCCTCCCACCCCCGGGGGCAAGGGTGGGGCCAACTTTGATATCTTGATTGCGAACCACTATTTTTTCTTTCAGGCCTTCACGCCTCGAAATACGAATTTTGTATCGTAACCATTTTGCTCGATTCATGGTAATTGTTGTTGTAATTGTGAAAAATTACGTTTTCTCTAAATTCAGTGAGACAGGTCAACATCTGAATAAATTTATAAATCTGTGATAAAACCAAGAAACACGTGTCAAATATTTTTCGACAAGGTATCTGCTGACACTACCAGTAAACTCCACCCCCTGAGGGTGTTAGGTTAAATTGTTCGTGTTTTGAGGCGTTGAATCCGAATCTGAAATATAAAATAAGGGTTTCTATTTAAAATTTCGAAGTTGGCCCCGCCCCCGCCCCCGAGGGTGGGAGTGAGTGGTCAAAAATAGTCAGTCGACAGCTTTTGAAAAATATTTGACACGTGTTTTTTCTTTTGCCCGATTCGCTAGGTGTTTCTCGAGATAAATGACTATATCGGAAATTTCTACGCACCCTGTATGGGCGGATTTCAATTTTTTTATGTGACTTATACGAAACTTTGCACTTTATATTTTCGCGCTATTGAAGTATTTTCTATTGTACATTCTAGTTGACCAAAGACACTGATTTATTTGCCATATATTTTTGAACTGTGACATATATTGTCAATGATAAGAGTATGTTTGAGTATTTTTTAATTTTGTGAACAAGGGAGCATTCTTGTTGATTAATTATAATAATAATATGTCATGTTGTGGTGGTCGGCGAGCACGGATGATTTTGCGCGGGGAATTTCATAGCAGGTCTTGTGGGTTCGAAGGCCGTCTGGCCGGGTTCGAGATAGGCTTGCGAGAACGTAATTGAGACGGACAGACAGCACGTGAAAAATGGAGCAGAACTCACTGTTTCAGAGCAAAAAAAGAACAAAAAACCCGGCGTCAAGCTGTGGTCGTCGTCGTCGGCGTATCCCCGGTGGTGCTCTCTCTCAGTCGCGGAGCAAAGCGGCAGCACGCGCGAGGGGAAGGGGCGAAAAAGGCGGGCAACTGGTGGCCAAAAAAGGGCGAAAATAAAAGCGATACGGGGCGCGGGAGAAAAGGCGGCGGATCCGTTAGCGGGCAGTAACGGGACTTTCAACTGACAGTTTCGAAAGGCACGCAAAGGCTACTTGCGCCTTTAAATGGCCCGTGCGATATTGATCGCTTAATCGATATGAAAATCGATCCAGCGCTCCGCGGATTCGTTATAAATAATAATAATAATAATGTAATAATAATGATAAAATGAAAGTGCTATATATTAAAGCAACTATCAGTTGGTGCTCCGTGCAAGACAGTGGATCAAAATTTATTGTTATCTTTAATCTGACTTTTACTACAAAAATTGAAAACAGAATATTTACAATGAAAAATTACTTCGTCAGGAAAAGCAAAATTACAATCGAATCAAAATGTACTTATAATAGGTAATCTCACACGACACACGATGAGCCCTATATCTTAGACTCGTCAAGCAGGAATGCACTGCTCCACTAACAGACTAGAATTAAAGCCTTCTGCCAGGCACCTTGCCTCGTCAAATCTAAAAATGTCTCACTCACAACCCTTGCCGCTCCGCTCGCGTACTTCTGCAGTTCAGTAAGTGTTTCTGGCACCAAAATTGAACCTTCTTGTCGCTCTCAAGTTGTTTCATCTCCACGTTGGATCTACGTAGATGACGTGTAGGTTACCTGGTTGTGTCATAACCGTTACCAGAGAGACTCGTTTCTTGGAGGTCGGCATTCAAATTTTTTCCAATCGCAACGATAACGTTTTCGACCACGGGAGAATTGCACTCAATTATCAAATTTCATACACAATGCCTCCTGAAGAAATGACTTACTTGTAGGTAAGACTCCTGGTTCATCGTTGGTGTACCTTTAATTCGACAATAGACAGCGCTATTTCCGAAGGTCTTTGAGAGCGAGAGAAGGACACACTGGTTAAAGGGACAAAGCAAACAAAGGTCGTGTTATGATGGACTGGATGTGTGGGCTGCAGCTCCATCGTCGTGTGACTACTGACGTTTTAAAGACAAAGACTGACTGAAATTCAGACGGACAGTCGCAGATTAGGTTGGGGAGAACATCATCCTTACTAATATATAAATTACAAATTATGTTTGTTTGTTTGTTTGTTCCGTAATAACTTCAAAACTAATGAAGTTGATGAACTGTTTTCACATCGGGGTAACTTATTGCATCCTTAGAAGTGACATAGGCTGTACAATAAATTAAAAAAAATAGTGAAACACTATAACTGCTAGCAGTTATATACCCTTCGGGGGGAAATTTTAAATGATATGTGACAATTTTAGTTGTTTTTGTGATAGAGA
>JAPYZS010001311.1:0-48963 GCA_030522925.1 Trissolcus japonicus | reverse complement strand
TCCCTGTTTTATCAATTCCTGTTTGTTTTTAACTATTGTGAAATTTTAGTTTTATTTTTCATACTCAGAATCTGTGTAAAATTATATAAAATTTCATATTACAACTGTGAAATTTCGGTTGCATTTTTCATACCTCGTCTGTGAGGTCTCGTCTTGAAGCTGTCAATGTCGAAAATCAGCTTGGCCAGGTTCCGTTTGTATATGGCCACGAAAAACCGAAATTTCAGATTGAGGGCACACTCCTGAAACAATTTTTTTCCTCTTTATTTATTAATTTATTTATCCTTAGTCAAAGAAAAATAGTATTCCACTAAAAAATCCCTTGTGACATACTTTTTTTGGTCAAAGTTTGAAAATGTAAAAAAAATAAAGTATCACTACGGAGAGCTAACTTTAAATTGTTATAGTTTTTATATGTTCCATCTAAAAGGACTTTTACACAGACCGTTTTGAAGCTTATTGTCTCTACTTTAAGACCATTGTATTGAAGACATTTTTTTCTCGATACCAGATGGCGCTTCGGTCAATTAAAAATAAAAAAAAAATTTTTTCAATTTTGTACCATTTATTCTAACATTTTTTTTCCTATTCAATGATGCGATATTCCAGAGGTTTTTAAATTCAAACAGATTTTCTCACATCGAAGTGAAAAAACCATTCCAAAATCTACGAATTTTATTC
Source organism: Trissolcus japonicus (assembly GCA_030522925.1). NCBI lineage: Eukaryota > Metazoa > Arthropoda > Insecta > Hymenoptera > Scelionidae > Trissolcus > Trissolcus japonicus. Next base: position 48,282 of record JAPYZS010001311.1, on the reverse strand, counting down.
AAAATTAAGGCAATAGCTATCAATTTTTCACTTTATTTTATAAAACTTAATTTCAATTTTATAGAAAATTGTTTGAGGAAGGTCAAGGAAAGCTAGTTTTTGTTAACTTCGATCAATTTTGCAATATAATATTCTTAAAGTAGAGACAATAAGCTTTAAAACGGTCTGTATACAAAGTTCTTTTGGATGGAACATATAAAAACTATAAACATTTAAATTTAGCTCTCCCTAGCGATACTTCGCTAACCGACCGAAAAAAGTGTGACACAAGGGGTTTTTTAGTGGAACACTATTTTTTCTTGACTAAGGGGGTCTCAATAAAGAAGAAAAAAATTTAGCGCGAAGCGCTCGCCTAAGTCTTGAACCATCAAAAAGGACACTACATAATCACTAGGCATGGAAGATCACTTAAACAAAATTTGAATACGGAATCTATAAATAAGAACGTTGAACGTGAAATTCGTACCATTTAAAAGGAAATCAGAACATTGCTTAGTATAAAAAAAGTAACCTATTATTAGAAATAGAAAAAATGTGATATTTTATATAAAATATTAGAATGTCTGAAGGTTCTAAGGACCAATTACAAAAGAGTAAAACGTTGACGAAAAATTCGTATTCCTCTGAGGGCTGTTTCATGTCCTAAATCTATGCATAAAAATTTAATAAGAGATTGCTGTTTAAACGTTACAAAATTGATTTTAAAAAATCTGAAGATTGGCAAATGATTGGAGCACCAATAGGCAAACAATCAAAAAGTTTACTCTGAAAGTACGAAAGTTGTAATTATTTATAAATGAAAGTTTAGAATTTGTATAATCTTTAACATGAGAATGTCCCAATTTTAGAAGGTCAAAACATCAACAAATTTTTAGTGCTATTTTAAGGAAATGTAATGAAAAATTTGAACATTTGTGAGTTAGAAATAATCATCCAAAAATGTATAGAGAGCGCGCGCCTCTCTTCTAGTCCATCTTTAAAAAGTTGATGAAAGGCGGAAGTTGGCTGCAGATTGGACCTTTAGCCATGTTCGTGTTTTATTTTCTGACAATTTGATTTTTTGACAGCTAAGAATGTACAATTCAAAACTGGAAAATCACGAATGAATATGTGATTCATTCGTATTCTCTCCTGCTCCATAATAACAAAGTTAATGAAAGGTGGAAATTGACCGCGGGTTGGACCTTTGGCCAAGTTCGTGTGTCCAACTTTTATTTTTTGACAATTTAATTTTTCATTGACATCTGAGAATGTGTAGTTAAAAATTGAAAAATACTAATAAACTATGTAGCGCGCGTTTTTTCATAGTTCTGAAAAAAAGTCAGATTTTTTTGGTTAAAAGTAGGAAATTTCTTTTTTAATTTAATGAAAGCATGGAAAAAAAATTTCTAATTATTTATCAAAAATTTCTTATTTTCCTTACACAAATTAAAAAAGGAATTTCCTACTTTTCATCAAAAAATTATGACTTTTTCTCGGAATTTTCCTAATTGTGAATGGAATTATTTACTTTAATAAAAAATTTCCGTTCCACTTTTCTGTACGATTCATATATTTTTTTTGTATCTAAGAATTATATGGAGTTTTAAACACGGTTTGTATCGCATAATTTCGCGTTCGACCAACCGAGTTTTGTGAGCTATTGATGAGCAAGTCTCGCTCGTCCATATAGTGTATTGAGAGACAATCATATAAAAAGCAAAGTGTGTATGCCATATATAAGCGCGTCAAAGTCAAGTGTCTTACTGTTTTTGCAAGATAATTTGTCAGAGGTCAAAAAGATAACGATAAGATCCCCCATGTGGACGAACAATAGACGTTCATGATCGAGAAATTTCGTAATGTCATTTACATCGGCTTATCTAAATGGTCTTTGTATATATATGACAGCCCAAAACTTATTCGCACCGAATAAATATTAAGCAACACGATGTCTGTAGAACTACATTATATTAAAAAATTATTATGTATTACTGCTGCTTTTTAATTTGTTTAATTTTTTATAATTATTGTTATAATTATTTAAACCTGCCAACCTGCTTCGTATAATTTTTGTATCTTTTTTGTACTTGGCATTTTTTCATGATTAAATATAGGTTTGACGAGTTTAGTACTTGGCGCATTTTTCCTTTTTAAGGAATGTTTATTTCTTTTTTTTCTGTGAGCTACAGATTTCTTTTATATTCAAATATTATGATATTTTTTGTTTATGCAATAATAAATTATGAAAAAAAAAAACATTTATGCCTATTGATTATCATGTGGGGCATTCTTTGTGAAATTTTCATTGAAAAAAATGAAAATGACTGAAGTATTTTTCTGTGGATACTACATCAAAAAACACGTATTTTTTATTTTTCGAAATTTCATAAGAAATTTATGAATTTTTGAAAATTTTCACTTTTCATAAAATCATATTTTACGCAAATCTGAGACTTTGTGCGAAAATATGGAATAAGAACGTATCATTAAATCAATTAATTTATTAATATTTTAAGCTAATTAATTTTGAATTTCGCGGGCTTTCGAAGAGAGCCGCCAAACGATGACAGTTGAGTTTACGACATAAGACGGCAGTCGGTAACTGCCCAATAATAGATAGGACGCTCGAAGCTGTCAAACGATCGTTGTTGACTGTTGTGTGTATAAAATGACACTACATCGAATAAACACTACGATAATTATTTCATAACTCACCAAAGTTTCGGTTTTGACGTGTTTATGCGACCGCTGATCACATACTTTTGTTCCAACACTAACATTGTTTTGTTTTTGAGTTTTGTTTGTTAAGGTTACTGTGTATCTAACAATCACACAACAATCAAAGCATTTTCAAATTCGAATCCCCGCAGTGCCAAACAAAACTGAAAATCTGTCAATCGAATGTTCTTTTCATCAATTAACAATTATTATCAATCGATAGTTTATTTCTAATAATTCATCATGGCAACGCTGGACGACAAAATTCTTGGCGAAAAACTTCAGTATTATTGCAGTTCAAGTGAAGATGAGGGAGCGAACTCTGATTCTGGAAAAGAAGACGATAATGAGAAGGTTAAATCTATCAGAGAAAATTCAGAAAATGAGGTAGTAACTGACTTCACAGAATGGAACGGAACATCAAGTAATACTGGCCCGAAAGGTGTCATTAGGGTAAGAAATTTGTTTGTTAATAAACACAATTTTATGGGTTTTATCTAGTTTTAAGTACAACCAAAAAAAATATAAAAAGTTTAAATGTATATTTAAATAGAAATAATGTATATTCAATGTGTTAATGTGTTTTGAACTGAAAGAAACATCGTAAAGGAATAAAACGTTATTATATCCTTTAAAAATGGTTACATAAGTAACAATAGTTTCGAAAAGTTGAAGCTTTAAAATGTTTTCTATTCGAAACAGGATTGGCAACGATACAAGCAACTGGAGATTGAAAAGAAAGAAGAGAAAGAAAAAGAGAAGCTGGCACTTATGAAGAAATTATCGCTATCCTGTCGCAGCACTCTGGACGAAGAGCGAGATAAGTTAGAAGCGACCGATCCTGACATGGCTGAACTCCTGGACAGCGAGTTTCTGCTAGAATATCAAAAACAACGAATGCAGGAAATGATTGCTAGCGCGCAGAAACTGCGCTTCGGTTCAGTCATTGATCTGGAAACTGCCGATAAATTTTTGGCCGCCGTGGACGAGGAAAACAAAACTGTCACTGTGATCATCCACATTTATCAAGACGGAATTGGTGGTTGCGATGCTATGAATGGCAGTTTGATGACACTTGCTGAGGATTACCCATTTGTTAAATTCTGTAGAATAAAAGGTAAACAGATAAACGATTTTCGTCAATTTAAAATAATGTTTACAAATTCAACGTCTTATCAGAAATAAGTAATTTGCGATAGTTTTAATTAAATCTATTGTTTTTTTCTTTCCAGCATCCGCAGCTGGTTTGAGTAAACATTTTAAAAAAGAAGGAGTCCCGGCATTATTGGTCTATAAAAACAAACAACTTATAGGAAACTTTGTGCGTCTGAGTGAAAACTTGGGCGATGACTTCTATGCCCAGGATGTACAAAACTTTTTAATAGAACACGGCATGCTCGTCGATAAGGAATGTGTTCCGGCAATCATAACTAACAATCAAAACGACTCTGACAGCGATTAGAGATAACATTTTAATTTTACAAGACTGCATGCATCTTACGAGAAACACGTTATCATCTCAACAACTCTGTACGAGAATAACTACGATCAATATTATAGAAACTTAATTTCAGGATCTTAAGTTTGTACTTTTTTCTTAATTTACTTTTCATGTACGTATCAATAAATTGAAAATCATTTAAAAATTAATCCATTTTTGATCATTTCTATATTTGAGCCATTTTTTTTCAGCGGGCACAAATACATTTACAGGTATCCCTCGTACAACGCAGTAGTTCAAAATAATGCGTTTTGTACAAAATCGCAATGTGCGGCTCCAGAAATTTTGAACTGGCCTTTTATTATTTTAATTACATAGCGATGTCGCGTTGTACCAGGGATACCTGTATTATCATTATCATCAAGAAAATAAAGATGAAAAAAATTGTAGTAACGAATTTTTTGCTTCTATTTAAATGTAATTATGGTCTTGTGACCTTTTATAAAATAATTGATTCATCTCATTTAATTTCGTTGTTACATTTTCTTCAGCATGAATTGTTGTTTCTCAACAGCTTTGTTGACCATTCGATAATTGTTTAGGATGTCATCGAAATCAGTTCCTCTAAGTTTATCATACTCCTCCTTCAGCTTCTTCTTTTCATAAATTTGTTTGTTAATCGAATCCAGTTTCTCATCTAAGATAGCGTTTAATTGTCGAAATGCATCACACGTTTTTGGCGTTTCTTTGAACATTTTTATCTGACATAGAAGATTCGTCATTTTTGACTTCAATTCCGCAACTTTAGCTTGTACACTCAAATTGCACGCTTTTTCAAAGTTCAAATCTGCTGATCTTTCCTTCAGATCTTTCCACTGCTTAATTTTCTCATGACAAATCATCAGCAATTCCTCATATTTTTCGAACAATGTATTTATTTTGATATCCAGATAATGATGTTCAAAGCCACTCATTTTCATGAATCTATCTCGTACGCCATTCTCCGAGTCTTTGGATTCTTTCTCAAAATCAAAATCTTCCTCGTGGCATCTGAAAAAATAAACCAAAACCAATGTCATTGTTACTTGTGTAACTTTGTTTTTTTAAATAATTTTGTTTTCACATTGTTTAATTTACATTAAACAATAATAAAATAATAATCATAAGAGCCCAGTGGGAAGTCAATCGAGGTACAAAAAATAGCAGTAGACGGCGCGTGTGAAAGTTGGCCTCTTTTATGTAAAAATTTTGAATGCTTTTATTATGCTTTTCATTAAAAAAACAATCACAATGCAATATACATTGTTTTTTTGAACGTCATCAATAAAAGAGAGATAATTAATTCACATCACGAGGTATGTTGTGACTATTCAAAATCCAAACAGGTAAATCGTATCGTACATAAAATTTTCATAACAAAAAAAGACTTTTACTCGCACCGTCAATGTACCGATATTTTTTGACAACTTGCGTCCCGACTGAAGCCTCATTCTCACATTTGGACAATCCTTTCCAATTTCGTCTGCAGCAGTTCGTCGACGCACTGTTTAATCCTATTCTTTTCAACACAAGTGAGTTTCTCTTCTGACAAATTTATGCCCAAAATCTGCATGCTAAAATCTGTACAGTTACGATCAAGCTTGATGTACTTTTCCACCTCCCACTTGTCAATGATGTTCCTCAACTTCTCCGCAGTGTTTTGGTTCAGCTTTTTGTTGACATTTGCAGCAACTTGTTTCACACACTCCAAGGTCAAGTCAATTATCATCAAGTCAAATTTCGTAGACTCCATGCTTTTGAACAACCCAAAAGCTTTATCCATCGAGACGTTGTCTATTTTTGATTTATCAGTTTGCCAGTTCACCGAAGTGTCTCTGAGAGACCTCAGACTTTGTGAATGTGACAACTTGGAAGAAAATGACATGTCTGTAAATAAATAATCACAAAAACAACGATCAACAAAATTTGAAAACAAAACCAGACTGTACATGTTCATCGCTCGCCTTACCCGCATAATTTGAAACTGACAAATTCTCCATGCTAAAACTCATCTTCCTCCTCTTGTTGCTTCGGAACATTTTGCAAGAGACGTTAAAAGTCTGAGAGGCGAATAAAAAATAAACAGTCCCCGTGATTTGTATGCAAAAATGTGTTTTGTTTTGTTGTCAGTTTTCAAACTCACATGCGGCAACAGTGTAGTGCAACGGCCAACACAAACAAATGCAGAGGGAATGAGAGGGAGCGATCACACTCGGCGCGCGCGCCACGCAGCGCCATCTGTAAGGTTGTTTTCATTTTCACGTCACAGGTCACACAATGAATTTCTCTCAAACAATTAAAAAATTAATACATACATAAAATTCGGCAAACACACAAGTTACAGAAACATCAGAGGCATAACGAGTCACGTTTCGTGACGTCGGTGTTCGTTCATTGTGTAAACAAAAAATTTGTGATACCAAGTGAAAAAAAATGGGGCGAGAGTCTGAAGTGGAAAGTAAAAATATCTGAGAGTTTGTGGGTGCGATTTTCCGCGCGCGACTTCTGTCGTCACCTGACGAGGTTCCCCCTCCCCCGCGGTCGCCGAACGCAAGATCTTGTGTGTGTGTATGTGTGATGGATGGAGCAAGAAGAAGGTGAGACGAGAAGTATAAAATAAAAAGGACAAAATTCAGGACAACGGGCAACAACCAAGATGCCAGCAGCGACATGAGAGTTGTTGTCGTGGTGCAACGCCGCCGCGCCTTTTGTCATTTTTGAGAGAGCGTACGCAGGGATGGGCTTCTCCACGAGTCTGCAAGGCCAGACGTCGCACGAGGCGCTTCTCGGTCGACAGGATGCCGAGATCAAGCTCCTGGAGACGATGCGCCGCTGTCTCACCACCAAGGTCAAGTCCGACCGCGAATATGCCTCGACGATCTCGTCGCTGAGTATGCAAGGAAAAAAAGTCGAGCGAAATGAAGATCTTGTTGGGAGTCTTATCGCTCAGGTAGACCCTTTTGTTTTTATTACTGCAAAACGTTTTAACAACGTACACTTGTAACGATTGCAAATTCTGACAAGAACATTTTGTTTCTTTTTTTTTTTTTTTTTTTTTTTTATCAATCCAAAGAGGATCCCAGACATACATTTTTGACAGCTTTTGCTTATGGACGACAGCACCTGAAATCTGTTGAACTAGCGGTTTACTAATTTTAGACTTACACAGAAAGTGTAGGAGGATTTGTCAATAGCTGACATAGCTTTTTGTTTTAATACATTTTCATGTTTAATCTGTTAGAAAGAATTTAGAATGTTGTATGCGTTTTTTCGTTTTGATCAAATTTTGAAGCAAAAGTTTTGTTTTATTTGTATGCATGAAGCTGGTGGAAAATTCTATCTCCATTCTTCAAATTGTTTGCATAACTTTTTTTTTATTCAATGAAAATTTATGGAAATTTATGTTTGTTGAAATTGCAGGGATGGCGTGATATAATGGATTCCATCGGGCACACTGCCAAACTTATCAAACACCAAGCTGATACGATGGAAAGTGCAGTTGTGGAACATATCAGTACTTTGCACGTCGAAAGAAGAAGAGCACGCAAATTGTATCAGGAAGAGCAAGCCTGGCTGAACAATCAGTTTCAACAGGTACAAATTTAATTTTCTATTCTGAATTACTAAACTTGGAAAACCTTTGTTTATATTGCAGTTGAGTGACGATGTTTCAAGAAAAAAAGCAGAGTACCAGAAAAATTTGGAGATGTATAAATTGATGAGGTCTCGGTTCGAGGAACATTATATCAAATGTAACTACAATGATTTTTACTGTCAGCGTTTGTTTGAAACTTTTCTTGTTATAAAAGAAAATTTCCTGAAATAAAATGGAACATTTAAGTTGAGACTGTTGAATTTCAGCCGGTCGAGGCGGTAGAAAATTGGACGAAGTCAGGGAGAAGTATCAAAAAGCTTGTCGCAAACTACACTTAACGCATAATGAATATGTGTTGTTACTGGGCGCAGTTTCCGAATGCGAAAATGATTTGAGAACGTGCTATTTGCCAAGCCTTCTTCGACGGCAGCAGGCAATTCATCAAGAATTCATAGTCGCTTGGTAATTTCACAATTTTTTATATTATATATTCAAAAATGCAATCCCGAGATTTTTTTTCTTGCCGCTGTGGGATAACTCGAATAATGAATTTGTCGTTTGTTTTCCATACCTATAGTGGATAAGTAAAAAGGTAAAATCAAATGGGTTATCAATTTTGATTATCCAAGATGAGATTGTTCAAAATAGTTTCTTCTTTTACAGGAAAAATATTATGCAAGACATAGTCAATTATTCTGACTTTACTACTGAAAAATTTCTTGAGATACACACTCGGATGCAAAAAGCAGTCGACACTATAAAACCTATCGACGAATATAGAGATTTCATCAATAAAAACAAGTCATTACCAATCAATTGATGTAATTAACAAAGCTAGAAAATTAAATTGGCTTATTGACTAAGAATTTTATTTACAGAACCAGACCGGCATCGCCGATACGATTCACATTCGATGAAAATCTTGTCCACGACACATCCGGAAAATTGTTACCGAACAAATTGACAGTAGATAATTTGACAATCGATTGGCTAAGAAATCGTCTGACGGAGCTGGAAACTTCATTGAAAACTGCTCAGTCAAACCGACAGACTTCGCAGTCAACCTTGGAGAACAATACCGATGCCAAGTAAACATTTATTACTTTTTAGTGTAACGATTTCATTAAAAAATCACACAGGGAAAAGATGACTGATATTCAAACCTCTTACAGTACATCACTTTTGGACTATTCTCAGGAGAGGGAAGAACTGAGACTCCGGTGCCTGGAAAAAAAGTTACAAAAACAAGTGGAGGTGATTAGAGGTGCTCTCAACGAACTAGGCTGCGAAGAACTGCCATCTGGTTGTGATTTGTCAATGGAAGGATCTTTTACGGACACATTACCACTTAACAAAGTATGATGTCGTTTTTTATTCCAATAACTTCCGAATTTCTGATCATCAACGAAAAAAACCAAAATGATCAATGTCGCTAATTTTAGTTTCACCACATAAAACATTGCTGTTTAATTGTTTATCTCGATACCTCGTAGTTGCAGAAAAGTAACGTCCCCGACAACGGTTTCTTTACCATCGGACGAAATCACAAGATCTTAACCCTTATTAGATCTCCTTTTAAGTCCTTGCCGATTATAAATGATACTAAAAATGGAGTGATTAGATCCGGTAGTGAAGGTTCTACACCTGTAACTAATCCTTCCGCAGTTGTACGTTTCAATTCTTCTTTACTTGGTGTTTGCATTTATCTTTGTTCAACCATCTCTGATTTGAATCAGTTTTATTTATGCATGATTTACTGTCGGTTTTAATGTGTTTATTTCTTATCATTTTTATCAACTTCTCTTCTTCAAACTATGTACTTCTGCTTCAGTTCGTTCTTTTTATATTCGTTTCATGTTCTTTTTATTTCACTCTGTTTATTATTTTGTGATATTTTTTTCTTCTTAATTTTTTTGAATGATCTGTGTTTACTGTTTGAATAATTAACATTAAAGCGGTTTTCATTTTTTTGCTTTCTTGTGCAGACGCCGATTCGTGGTAACATAAATTTAAATAGTCAAAGAGGAAACAATGGTAATGCACTGATAGATGAGGAATGGTTCCACGGAGTTCTTCCACGAGAAGAGGTCGTTCGACTGTTAGTCAATGAAGGAGATTTTTTGGTGCGTGAAACAACACGAAATGACGAGTGCCAAATAGTTTTGTCTGTATGCTGGGACGGACATAAGCATTTTATCGTGCAAACAACGCCGGAAGTATGATTTGAGTTTTGTTTGTTTGTTGTATTGATTTATGAAAACAAATTTTTTTTTAGATAATATGTAACAATTCATTTAATTTTTCAGGGACACTTTCGGTTCGAAGGTCCAACGTTTCCTTCAATTAAGGAATTGATAGTACATCAATTGAAGTCAGGATTGCCGGTGACTAGTCGTTCAGGTGCCATTCTCAAAACGCCGATTTTACGAGAACGTTGGGAGCTCAACAATGATGATGTGATACTTATAGAAAAGATAGGACGCGTGAGTATAACGAGTGTTTAAAATAACGATAAAATTCACTAAACTCGAAAGAGAACAATCAAAGGAATACATCTTGCAGGGTAACTTTGGAGACGTGTATAAAGCGCAGCTGAAATCTTGTAAGACTGAAGTAGCTGTGAAAACGTGTAAAGTAACGTTGCCAGATGAACAAAAGCGAAAATTCCTACAGGAAGGCAGAATATTGAAGCAGTACGATCATCCGAACATAGTTAAACTGATTGGCATTTGCGTTCAAAAACAACCGATCATGATAGTTATGGAATTAGTTCCAGGTAATAAGAGAACGTAAAGAAGTAATGTTGTCAATTATAATTTATTTATTTTTGGTTAAAGTTAATGCGAACCATTTTTCAAGGTGGCTCTTTGCTCAACTATTTAAGAAAAAATGCTGGTTCCATTACGTACAGGGAACAATTTCGAATGTGCAAAGATGCCGCTGCTGGAATGCGTTACTTGGAATCGAAATTTTGTATTCATAGAGATTTAGCTGCACGAAATTGTTTAGTAGGTCAGTATTCAAGTACGTGATTACATAAAATATCACTGTTCGAGGTTGCAAACTATATCTACATCAAAATTTCAGGTTACGATTCAATAGTGAAAATTTCTGATTTTGGGATGTCCAGAGAAGAAAAAGAATATATCGTTTCTGACGGAATGAAACAAATTCCTATCAAGTGGACGGCACCAGAAGCACTCAATTTTGGTAATTATCGACATTATTTTTTCTTTTGAAAATGAAGTGAAATTAAATTTTGAATTAAATCTGTAGGAAAATATACGTCACTGTGTGACGTCTGGAGTTATGGAATTTTAATTTGGGAAATCTTTTCCAAAGGCGGTAATCCGTACAGTGGCATGTCAAACTCTCAAGCTAGAGAGAAAATTGACGCAGGTAATTTTTCAAACTTGAGAAAATATTGTTTATTTTTTATTTTAACTTTGTTATTAATTATATTATTTCATTTTTAGGCTACCGAATGCCCGCACCTGAAGGCACCCCTGACGAGATATACCGATTAATGTTACGCTGTTGGGAATATGACCCTGAAAAAAGGCCTCATTTTCATCAAATATACACTGTCTTTGATACATTTTCACAGTCGTATTCTTAATCATCATTTTTAGTATAAGATTTTAACTGACTGGTCAAACATTTTCCATGCATGCCAAGTGCTTATTCAAGTTATTAACAATATTGTATCGTTTTAATTGTTGCCGTGTCAATATTTCAATATAATCTATATTTTAAATTTTGTAATGCCGAGCCGTTGTTCTCATTCAAGATTTTTAATCATACAATTGTTGACTGTATATACTTTGAGAGAGCATATTCGTTTTTTGAATTCGTTATCCTCTCTCAAAAATATTTTTATTGCATTTTAATTAATGCAATTAAACCGTTATAAAATCGTGTGTTTGAACAATATAATTTTATTGGTACTTACGTATACATTGCCACATTATTTTGAGACTTTTTGAACAAGTGTTTCATCTTTAAGATGCTTGCAATATTTTTTTGTCTCAAGATGATTGTTTCAAATTTACTATATTAAGATAAGACGCAATCCAACATAATTCTCCAATTCAAAACGTACACTTCCAATTTTTACTTTTCCATGTACATTTTATTACTGATCTAACAGTTTTTAAAGACTGATTGGTTAAAACTGTTATTGACTAAAAGAATATACAATATAGGTTTATGTACTTCATTGTTTTGTATAAGATTTTATTTTTGAGCAAAATCTGAGTGTGCTCCAAATATGTTTATAATATAATTTATTATAAACATAGCCAATTTAAAAAAAAATATTATTCAACTAGTCTTTCTTTTATTTATTTATAAGTTCGTTAGTAAATCATTACAACTTTATTTTAAAATTTTAATGTAAACACGTTTTCTTTAATTCATCATGGAAAATTAAAAATCATCAAATGAATAGTGCTTTAAAGTCACGCATAGAATTAATTTGGGTGCAATTATGTTTGTTAATATTGTTATGCCAATTTTCTCGGCTTGATAAATGTTAACATAATATTGACTTTGACTCAATAGAAATACGAAAAATGCTTTTGTAACGACTAGAAGGGACAGATTCGATTTCGTTTGTATTACTGTATTTATTTGTATTTATTGAATCACTGAACAAACCGATTTATAGAAGAGAAAAATTTAAATCGCATCAATCTTCTTTTTGGCTGATCGATTGTAATTTTTACAAACAAAAACTATTTTCGCTCACAATATTTAAAATATACGACAATTCAATAAATTGCCGCCGCTGTATCAATCATTCATGCATTGACAAGTTTGTAAAAAACTTGATAAATCAATTATAAATTTCACATGTTTTGATAAAAAGCAAAATTAAAGGTATTATAAATTTACTGAATAATGGCATTATCGTAAAGTGGAAAAATGATAACTATTGATAATTTAAGCTATATATGTTATTAAACATGTTATTCTTAACTTTTGCTTACTTGACTAACAAACAAAATCACGCTTAAGAATATGTTTGATCTCTTGTTCGTAAAATTCTTGTCATTTTTTTTTCTTTTTTTTTATTTAGTAAAACGCTATTTGTAAGCTACGTTTTTATTATTTATAAATGTGCAGCAAATCTTGTGATTATGCGTTTTTATATAACGTTTTCATTTATAAAATATACTATACCGTTAGAATATATGGATTATATCGTTACCATATCGTCTGTATTCATGTATAAGAGTTGTTGTAAATGCATACTTTTTATTTTGACTCTAACAATATTATACGACTGTTTAAAATTCTGTTAAGATCTATTCGTCGCTTTGCTAACGAGGTAACATTGGCATTTTATCTCATTGATTGAATTTTAAAATAATGTTTATACTTTTTGGCATCATTGACGATCAAAATGTTCGACAATAATTGTACACCAATTCTGTTACGGATGTTATTATAAAATGTACTTGAAAACTGCGCATCATATACTTATGTTAACAATTAGAATAGTGTAGGAGATAGTAAATAGCAGTGAATTTTTTGCGTGCAATATACATATAAGTAAATTTAAATACTCACAATTGTTCTTGTATTTTGGTAAAAATAAATTGTTTGTACGTTCAAAGTGCAGACGTAAGTTCCAACTTCTTCATTATTTTCAATTTAATTTGTATTGTATCAAACAATTATCATTTTCTTATTTCAAATTATTCCCTCTGTTCTTGATCTCTACCAGGGCGCCCTCTACAACATTTGGAAACCTAACCTAAAAGAAAATAAACATTTTACATAGGACTTGGTTTCAAGCAATTTGTTTTGATATGCTGTTTCTTTTCAATATGAAAATATGATTTCGTTCAATCATCGTTCTGATTATTCATAACAACAATAATCTGTGTAATTGATATATCTATTAAAACCTGGACCCAGTGTAAAAAAAAACAATATGGCAAACCACGATCTTGGATTTGAAAGAATGCAAAATTCAGAGTCGGAAAATTTGGATTTGGATCACTACAGACAACTTGTCAAATCTTATATTGAGATGGTGAATAATATTACTCTGTACCATTTGTATATAAAAAAATTTCTGATTACTTTCTGTTCCCAATTTGTGATTTAAAAATAATCAATTGATGACATGAAACTGTTCCAGCACTTGTATAATGCAGCTTTATTTTGGGCGGATAAAGTTGTTTCATTGGGTGCTAACAATGTGAAAGATATATGCTTATTAGCACAATGTATGTACCTTATGAAACAATACCACAGGACGGCACACTTGTTACGAAATCATGGATTGGAAAAGGTTTGTTTTGCTTGTCAAATTTACCTTCTCGCATCAATATTTTTACAAAAATTAAACCAAATGTTGAACAAACATTGAATGAACTATTGTGAATTTTACTATAACTAAGCTTTTATTTTACCTATCCAAATTATTTATGAGTAATTAAATTTCAGAAAGATATGATGTGCCATTATTTGACTGTACGAAGTTTGTTGGAAGCTAAAGAATACAACGACGCTCTACAAGTGATTAATGAATTTGAAATGTGCTCCAACGTGACCGCAAATGCCAACCAATCGACTGATTTGATTGATGGTTTGGACGATACTCCCAAAAATGTTTGTACCAAATGCCGAAAACAAAATAAGACAATGCTTTAGGACATTTTTCGAATTTTGTATGACAATTTTTCAGATCCAAAGTGCAATTTTATATGTCAAAGGAAGAGTTTACGAAGCGATGGATAACAGAGCTATGGCCACTACTTGTTATAAACAAGCTCTCCATTGTGATGTCCATTGTTTTCAAGCTTTCGAAGCTCTGGTACAAAATCAAATGTTGTCAGCGGCAGAAGGTTGATATCTTTTTTATCAATAACCTCATTTTATATTATTATATATAATACTTACGTTTACTAACTAAAATTTGAAATTTTTCAGAAAAAGAACTGCTCGAATCTCTACCTGTTAACGAGCAATGCTCAGATGCTGAAGCTGAGCTGTTGCGACTTTTGTATGAAAGTAAACTGAAAAAGTATCAAGAGCCAATTGAAAATAAACTTTTGTGTGGTTCCGTCAATGATCTTATGTTAGATCGCCTGTCAACTAATTTGGATATCCAAATTTCGGAAGCTGAAAGATTGTATTACAATTGTGATTATCAGCAGTGTTATTCGCTGACAGAAAAGTGCGTTGACTTTGACGTTTAGAATGTATTACAAGTTTTGAATAGAATTTTATTGTGATTTAATGTTACTTTATTGTCTTGTTTCAGGATACTGAAAAAGGATCAATACCACAATGGGTGTCTACCAGTTCATATAGCATGCTTAGTGGAACTGAAGAAAACTAACGGTAAGAGAATCAAACTTCCAAATATTCAAGTTCAAAGATTATCCAAATTAACGAATTTTTTATTTACAGCGTTATTTTATCTTGCACACAAACTCGTTGATCTTAATCCTGAATCTGCCATTGCGTGGTTCGCCGTTGGATGCTACTATTATATTATTGGTAAAATAATTTATTGTCATTTGAACTAATTTCAATTCACATACATAAAACTACAAACAAATTTAACATAATACATTTATTATATTTCAGGTAAAAGTGATCCTGCTAGGAGATACCTCTCAAAAGCTACGTCTCTGGACAGACTATTTGGGCCAGCATGGTTAGCATATGGTCACTCGTTCGCAGTAGAAAACGAGCACGACCAGGCAATGGCGGCTTATTTCAAAGCGACACAACTGATGAAAGGCTGCCATCTACCTTTGCTGTACATCGGACTAGAATGTGGCTTAACAAATAATCTCAAATTGGCTGACAAATTTTTTCAGCAGGCTCAGAGCATAGCCCCTAATGATCCTTTTGTTTTACATGAAATGGGAGTAATATCGTTTTCCAATGCGGAGTGAGTCCCAATTTTATTTCAATATTATTTAAACAAAATAAAAAAAAAACAAGACCGTTGTATAAAAACTTGTTATAATAACAAATGTGCCATCATTTACAGTTACAAAACAGCTGAAGTTCAATTCAAGGAGGCAATGAAAAAAATTCAAGGCGGTTTGAAAGAAGCAATAGTGCCCAAAAAGTGGGAAGCTCTACTCAACAATTTAGGCCACACTTGTCGAAAAATGAAGAAATACGACGAAGCTTTGAGTTATCACCAGCAGGTGCGACATGAATGACAAATTAAATTAAATTAAGATAGATTTTAAATTTTGTTTCAACTGAGATCAATATTGTTGTTTCGTCACAGGCTCTGGTATTAGACCCTCTCAATCCTTCGACCTACTCAGCTCTTGGTTTTGTGCAATCCCTAATGGGAAATGCACAAGAAGCAGTCGATTCATTTCACAAAGCTCTTGGTTTGAGGAGAGACGACACTTTTGCTACAACAATGCTCGGTTACGTCATAGAACAAATGATTGATGACTCCTCGGCTTTTCATGGTATTGCTTATTGAAATTATAAAATTCACAAATTGTGATAAGTTTTTTGTATACAAATATTAAACGTGCTTTTTTGCATTTTCAGATGCTCCGAAAGAAATGCCATCGTTCAACAAAGCTAAACTTTTAGCAGGGATTTCTGAAAGCAGCAGTATGAACGATTCCGAGCCGTCAATTGCAAACGAAAAAGGGATAAATAAATTGAAAGTAAAATTGTTCTCCGGATGGAGAGAGGACACCAATAAAACGGAAGAGGATTTAGTTAAACTCGAATCTTCTCACGAGGCGGTTAGTTTTTCAAGTACCGAGATGGCATCCGAAGTCGAGATGTTGGATTCGTCAACAGCCTACATCGAGGATTCATAATTATTATTTATTCAATTTGTTTTTGCCATGTCAATTCGGTTTCATTGAAGCAGTGTAAAAAAATAAAAAATGATCCAACAAATGTTATTCTGAAACCGAGATGTATTATATTAGTAATTGTAATGAGTGAAAAGTTACCGCACTTGATATATTTTTTGATTTAAACCATGCAAGTGAAATAAAAACAGAACTTTTTTATACGACAGAAAAACATATTTCATTTGTATTTGTTTAACAATTTTTTAAGTTCCGATTGATTATAAAATAATTTTTTAGTTTACTTAGATAAGATTAATTGAAGGAAATTATTAATTTAATTTTAATAATCAATATATAAATATGTTGAAAATTTTCTACATTTCTGTAAATATAATTTTGTATTAAAAAAAACGGATTTAGGAAATGTATCATGCATGAAACAAAAATAATCAGCACTGCAAAAACAAAATATTGTACTTCATTGGAAAATTCTTTTATTTTATATAAATAATATTTACTATAAATTTTGAAAGACAAGGTCAGACGGCCCTAAGAAAAACAAAGACAGTTGTACATTCGTCTGAGGTGGGGGGGATCGGTTCGCAGCGGCAGCAGGCGCGCAGGACGGGGAATTACGAATCGCGCGTCAGTCTGGTATCACTGCTGAACATGGCGAATACTGCGACAAACCAAGTAAGTTTGAATTTTCAAATGTAAGAATTATGTCGAGTCTAATTTTTTGTTTATCACGGAGACCATTTTTTGTCAATCTTATTCAACATTTTGCAACAAATTGGCCGTTTTTATTTAATTGTCCAATTGAATCCAGCAAACAAACAATCTACAAATTGTCCCTCTCTCTGACCGAAAGCTCGCTCATCTTATTTATAAAAAAGCTTATTAAAATAAATTTTCCAATAAATAAAACGTTCATTTTGATCAACGTGTGTAATTTTTCAAATTCAACTTCATAGATTTTGCATAGTTTGTTTTGTTCGTGCATTTCTTTTTTTTTTTTTTGTTATAACAAATGAATAGTGAAGAGAGTTTCTGTTTTGACAGTTATCCTGTTTTGACAAAACTACGCAATTCATTGCAGTACCTGAAAAACTATTTGAAAACATAAAAAAACTAAAAAATGTGATTCGAATTTTGAGCTGCTAAAAGTTGAATTCAGTTTTGAACGATAATTTCCGAGGTGACGAAATGGTTGAATTTTGCTTGGCCCAATTGTGATTTGTTCGATTCTTGATGGTTATATTTCCATTTCTTTTCGACCTTGATGTTGAGGGTTCGTTAAATTTTGGAATTGGGGAACACGTGGTGGGGTTAAAAAATGTTTTTCCGACAATTCAACAACGTGTCGCAGTTTTCTCGTCCTTCAATGTTTTGATTCAAAACTTTGTAAACAGCAACGCGAGCTTGCATCATTTTAATCGAGCCCAAATTCCTCGGAACAAAAACGTTTCTTGAAATTGAAGATTGATTAGATTTGCATGTTATTATTATATGCGTGTATATAATCACCGAACTTGTTCATACAATTTTGCAAATTCGAAAAGGAAAACAAATTTCTCTTACAAAAAAATGGTAAGATTTGCAACTCCAACGTTTTGTAAAATGATTTTTTGTTGTCTTTTGTTTTTGATTCGTCTTTTAACTTTGAACTAATTTTTGATTAAATTAAACTATAATCAAAATTTGTCTGTTTCAGTACTCGTTTGAAAACAATGAAAAACCAAGTGCCATCTGGGATTATAAGAAGGACTGGTTGGAGTCTGGGAAAGAGTTTGTGTCCCCGTCGAATGATTATAGTCATTCAAAATACACCTACCAGCAATACGAACAACAAAACACGCAGACACACAAGGAGCTCCGGGACCAGGACAAGCGATCAAAACACGAACGCAGTCAGATGCTCAAATCTATGAATGACTATCTCCCGGAGTCTGCTCATCCGTCCGATTACCCTTTTGGAAATTGGGATATCGAATTGAAGAATAAGGACGCTGCTTCGATACGTAAGACTTTAACCATCTTTTGTATCAGTTTTGTTTTACATCTAACCAAAAAAACAAAGTCCAAGGTTGCTCATTTTATTTCTGACAAATTTAGTCGTACTTTTTATGTCTGAGTAAAAAAAATGTTATAGGAAATCTTTATTGGGATGTAAATAACGGTTTGGTCAAATATTTTCATAACAAGTTTTGAGTAAAAAAGAGATAAATTTGATCTGAAACACGCTTTTGGGGTGTCTCATACTTTTTTGATTATTTTTACGATTATTAAATGCAATTAAGAACAATTTTTTGTAATATGTAGGTGATTTGTCAATCTCAGATTTGTTTGGACTCAAGTATTCTCGAGGGTCATTGTTGGAAAATCAGTCCAGCCAGAGTCAAAATTCAACAAGTTACCTTCGTCACCATGAGCGGGGCCCATCTAGTATGCGGCACTATCAGGTAATTTTTTGTTCAAAAAATTCATTTAACCCTTTGTAGGTCTCTGGGACCGAATCTTATCTCATTCATAAATTTCAAATTTCTTTGTTAATTTTAATAATGAGTAATATACGTATTAAACATATTTTCAATTATTTTTCGACCAAAATATCATTTTTATTTGGGTGTCTTAAAAAGCGTTAAAAAATGATACAAAAAATTGAAATTGCATCTTATTATTACAATTTAAACAACTTTTTGACTTCATTTTTATTGTTAATGCTTATATCATAAAGAGGGTACATTAATTACACATTTTTGGCATAGTTATTACACTCAACTCTTCTAAGGACTATAAAAGTGTCAAAATCAAAATAAATAATATCACATTCACGATTCGTGACGGCAATGTGATAAACATGAATCTATAGTTACGAATTCATTTTAGCCACATCTTACGGTTGAATACTGCAATGATGAATAATGATTTTGCAAGAAAATGTATACTTTATTTCTAATGAACATCTTTCAAATGAGTTTCATCATCGCTGTAAACAAGATTGAATATTCTTTACAAAAATGTTAATTGAATCTTAATTTTGAACACAACATTTTCGAATAAAAGTATTAAAAATTGTTATTCAAAAGAAAGGTCGCATTTCTTGAAAAAATGAACATTGACATAAAGTGCCCAATGAATATCGTGTAACAGCAAAATAGGCTCGCAATACGCTTTCGCGAATCTTTTTGACTTGATACATTTCCTTTATCATAAAGCCACTTACAGTTTGTATTATCTTGAAACACAATGCGATTGTGCCATAAATCGTGCTCGAAACGTGTTAAAAAGAGTCCCCTTATGCTCAAGGAGCCAAGAATCTGGTCATTTAGCCAATCATATTTCTATGACAAATTTTGCCTCGCCACTTTATTCGGACACTTTGTGTCAGCCATTATGCAGCCAATAAATAATCTTGTAAATGCGATAAACAATTTTGATCGTCCCGAATTTTTCACTCGAATTGTAAAAAGAATCATTCTAATGTTTTCGTATTCTTACACCCAGGCCAATGACGACTACGGATATGCACCAAACGTCACACCTCCTGAAGTACCGAGCACTCCTCCCTCGATGAATGCTCCTAGAAGTCCGAGCACTCCGGACAGTTTTTACTCCAACTCCTACGTCTATTCAAACGCGAACAATTTTTCACAGACAGACTCTTATGATTCCTCTTCGCCACCTATCAGCAAGAAGTCTCATATTCCGTCGTGCAATTCAGCGTCCACCTTCCAGTTTCCAGTTTCAAATCGTTCGAGTTATCATGGAAGGGCCATCCGGGGGTCTCCCACTTCAAGGTAAATTTCCAATGTAATTATTGAAATCAAAGTTCGGACAGTGTGTAATTTGAAATTAATATCAACTTGTTTGTTGCAGCGACGGCAGCGCAGATTTTTGTCCCACTCGAGGTTTTCGAAGATCGAGGTCAAACTCGCCAGATTCAGAATCCGAGTATCACAATCAAAAGATCGATCATGGAATCACAGATCTTGTTGTGAGTTTCATTGATTTGTGATAAACAAAATTAACCAAACGAATCAATGTTTACGATTTTTATATAAAACTGTACCGTTTAATTTTTTCTTTACAGAGCAATCTTAGTTTGAACAGTCGTGATTACAACCGTTGTATGTATGCAATGACGAAAAAACACCAAGCTCCTTCGCACCAATCTGGAAGACAGAGCCACCAATCACACAGCAGATCATCTTGCTATCATTCTCCCCTTCGTCCACCGAAAAATTCATACATACCACCGGAGTACTTCTATTACTCCAAATGGGAACATGAATCTTTGTACGACAACGCGCCAATGTCAAACACATCTTATTCCGAGTCTCAAATTCTCGACAGAGCTGCTCTGTTCCATCGCAATGCCGCAGGTAATTTCTTTTTATAATCAACAAAAACAATATAATAACAAAAATTAAATTCCTGGCAAAATTCATCAAATGTTGAAATTACTTTTATAGCAACACGTAAACCGATGTGCCAATGGGAGGGAGAACTACCGCCGCGCAATCCAAAACCCGTGGGCTACTCCTCGAAAGTATTTGTTGGTGGATGTCCTTATGATATCACCGAACAAACTTTGATCAACACTTTCAAACAGTTCGGCCATGTCAGTGTCGATTGGCCAGGAAAAGGTGGCGAAGTTGAAAATCCAAAAGGCTTCGCATACATCATTTTTGAATCGGAAAAACAGGTGTGTTTCACATTAACGAAAAAAAAGTATTGACTCAAAAGTCACATTGTTCTTATAAATGAAAAATTTGTTGACTATAGGTAAGAACTTTGTTGAACTGCTGCACTCGTGACTTCTCTAAAGGCGGGACGTATTTCTTCAAAATTTCATCGAAGCGACAAAAGTTAAAGCGCGTTGAAGTCATCCCTTGGGGCCTGAATGAGAGCAACGACATCAAGTCATCGTCACAAAAACTTGATCCTTACAAAACCATCTTTGTTGGAGCTTTGCACGGGATGCTTACTGCGCCTGCACTCTCCAAAATCATGGATGACTTGTTTGGTGGAGTTGTCTACACAGGTTATTTAGATGATCATGATTTTCAAATTTAATTGAAAAAAAAAATGATTAAAATAGTTTTTTTAAACATATAAAACGACTTTGATTTTTTTAGGTATAGACACTGACAAATTCAAGTATCCAATAGGATCCGCGCGAGTCACGTTCAACAACATGAATTCTTATATGAAGGCAGTTTCTGCAGCTTTCGTAGGAATAAAGACTGAAAAATTTGAAAAGACCGTTCAAGTTGATCCTTATCTTGAAGATTCTATGTGCAATCTCTGCAAAGTTCAGCAAGGACCTTATTTCTGTCGAGACATGGTTAATAAACTTTTGAATCAGGCAATTTATATTATATATAATATATATATACAACAATTAATAAATGTTTTTGAAAATTGTTTCAGATTTGCTTCCAGTATTTTTGTCGCAGTTGCTGGTTGGTGCACCACCGTGATGAGTACAAATTCCATCACAAACCCTTGAGCAGGGGATCGAAAAACAATCAGGTGATCGATTTTTCTCTCAAGGTGGACATGACAAAATGGAGCGAGCATCAGTATCAGAGAGCTTGCAAGTCAAAATTTATGAAAAACTTGATTCAGTAGTGAACCAGAAACAAGCGTCAAAGAGATTCGAGTGGCCGGCCGCCATTTACATTATTTAGTTTCAATCTTGTTACAAAGTTAAATATTGTTATTAGATTCTATTATCAAATGTTGAATCATGTTTACAAAAATGGTTTATATTTCTCATGTTACTTAGCCGGCCTACTACATGGTTTACGCAAAAATTGTGTAAAAAAAAGTCAGCCAGAAACCGCGCTGAAACCGAATTACAGTTTTATTACCGCGTTCATTGTTAGCCCTGCGATTTTGAACAATTTTGACACGCGAATTAACTATATATTTATTTATTTTTCTTAATTTTTTTCCTTTGTGCTCAACAATCATATATTTTTCATATTCCAATTCAAATTGTAAATTAATTGAAAACTTTTTTTCTCATCGCAGGGTCAAGTTAGAAAACCGCCAGAGGGCGCAATTTAATTTCTTGTCAAATAATTTTTTTTCTTTTTTTTTTTCTTGTTTGCGTTTTTTCGTAGTTCGAAGTGGCCAGGTTTGCGGTTTGAATTTTTTTCGTAATGTTAGTATTGTACAGGTTGTGTATTTCGTTGAGTGAATCAGGATGGCCGATTTTAAACGGTTTAGGAAAATCGTAAAAATATCATCAACATCTGCACAATTTGATTTTTGTTAACCGAACATATTGCCATTCCCAAGAAGTTGACAAAATTTTTGAAGTTGAAATTTACAAATTTTGGCTTGAAAAAGTTAACTTCATTGTGCAATAACAATATGCTTCGGCGAGCCCTAATTCTCATTGATTATTTATACGTTTTCTAGTGTGAGACACTAACCGATGGAGTTTACTAATTTCACTCCATATTGTTCAGAAATAATTTTGTTTATTTAATATGTATTATTTAAGAGCCCCGTCGGTTAATCTTTAAATTACACAACGAGATGAAGTACACGATCTATGATTCTAATAACACATCGTAGTCAAATTGCGTTTTTATTATTTTGTTAAAATTATATATTTACGTTGCATCTTCGGTTTTCACAAAATTTAGCACCGAAGCTCCGCGAAAAAATTTTTTCAGTGTTTTTTGATAATATTTTGTCGAAGTGAATTAATTAAAATTCATCGAATTCGATTATTTGTTTCATTTTTTCTTACCCTTTATTCACCTTTTATTCATCATTTTATCCAATCATCATTTAAGAATTGTTTTTTCATAAATTGCCATAATCATTCACCTCAATTATTAACAAAACAATATATCCAACTGGCAAATTTGAAATAATACAAGCATTTAGTATATAAGAATGAAATTGCAATCCATTTATTAACTACATAAATTATCAAAAAAAAGGAACATTAATTATATTATACATATAGAAAAAGGATTCACGATAATAACTATAGTGCCAAAATGTATTGCTTAAGACTTCTAGTGGATTTAATTTTATAGAATACGAAAATTGTGATGCTTCATTGTGATACATTTTAAATGTTAGACACAATTAGGAGGTAAAAATTTTATTTATTCATACTCTGCATTATAGAAACACATGCAAAAACAAAACTTGTATGAATTTCTTCGTTCTACCTCTCCAGAGAACAATTGTACATTATTTTACATAACAAATCAGAGTGAAAAGAATTTTTATTGCAAATTGGGACAATTTAGTGGACATCGTTTTAAAAATTTCTGGCGCAAATAAAGTTTTTACTGTGCGAATGTGGTAGCCAGTTTCACACAATGATGATAACAAAAATTTATGTTTTAGACAATTTCAACCTGATGTTATATAGGAAATTGCTTGAAAAAAGTGCCTTTTAAAAACTTGATTTTAGGCGTCTTGAATCGTTGTTTTATAATTAATCAAGAATAAGCACACAAGTTCGTTAATATTAGCATATAAATAAAACTATTATTAGTCTAGACTTGTAGTCTGTGCGAAATTGTATTGCTTTGTTAACAAGTTCTGTATAATAAAAATTATCGAACAATCGTATCACACTTTTACTATTATCAATTTTGTATATCAATAAAATTATAATGATGGAAGGATCGATGCATCGGACGTGCAACTTTATACAAAAATCAACACCATTAATTTATTAAAATAATGCTATATACAAAAATATTCTATATAAACACTATCAGTCATTATATAATTTATACATTAAAGTATTTATAAATGATTTAACCTTATAGAATTTTGTCAATACATTCAACAGGTTATAGTTATATGATATAAGTTTCTGCAAAAATCCAAGTTGAATAATAGAAAAAGAAAAATACTAATATAATGTTCGTACTGTAGAAAACAAAATCGTTAAGTCACTGCTCTTTTTGACAAAGCTTGATAAAGGCCAATTAAAGACGACACTGTGCCAAGTGCGCCTACTTGCCACGGTTTCAGTTTGCCTCCCCACAAAGTTCCTTTTGGCAAATAACTTATGGCAAATGACATATCCAGGATCAATCTTACAGAAGTCAGTAACTCGTTGCTTTTCAGTTTGTTAAGTTGCCTTTGATTGATTCTGCAAGAAAAATAATATAAATTCTGAATTTCCATTCTTTAATTTTTATAAACTTCTCATTAAAATATGAGAAATGTCAAATGTCTCTTACTTGGTATCAAACCCACTTTTCGTCGAGCTGTTTTCCAGTCGGTTAAATTTGCTGATCTTTCTGGAAGACCTGAAATATAACATTCAATTTGAATTAAAAATCTATTTATACATACTTTAATAATCCTAGGTATATGGATATCAACCAAAACCATGTAGAAACTGTATCCCATCTGTCAACATTTATTTTTAAAAAACCTTTTTCTCCTGCCCAAGTAATATGTTCAATGGGTCCGTAAATCAAATCCACAGCAATTTGCAAAATTTCAGAAAATTTGATCAACCAGTCGGACTCCTAAAATAATTATACTTTAATTTGCATATGTATATATATATGAGTTGTATATATAAATCATATATATATATATAATATTTACTTTCAATTACTTCAGTAGTAAACATTCATCGATAAAAATTAAAGAAACAAAAAAAAACAATTATGTCGTAACAGATTTGATATGAATATATATACAAACCCGCCGGTTATAATCATATGTCAATGCATAATGAATAGCTGGGATGTCATCCAATAACCTTAAAATCACTCTACAACCGCTCAGTTCACTGCTGAATCTTTTAAAATTGTTAGACGTCTTCTGCGAGGACGGAAACCCCGAAGCCAATTTCGCCGCGTATGACAATGTTCTAAGTAATTTGTCCCTGCCAGCGTACGTCTCCAAATAATCCGTTAAAAATCCAAGAGTTTTGACGTTCATCGTGAAAAACAATTTTCACTTATATAAAGACTGAATTCTTTTCTCAAATATTCAAATACTGACAAACAACTCATCAATTGTAATTTTTTGTTTTTTTCTGATTGTTGTTTTTCTGTCGGTATATGGCGGCAGCGCTATGACAATCTCAAATCTTTAATTGTTGATGTTTGACATTGACGGTTCCTTACTTTTCGCAAGTCAAAATTCGGAGCACACACACGTGCGCGCGCGGGTCTAGCGCATTACACCGATGCGCATTTACCGAAAACTGTCAACATGGGTGAAAGCTAGTCGGGCCGAGTGCCTAAAAATTGAGCCCAGAGAAATATTGCTTCCGCTATGATTGGATAGATGACTCTTAGTATTGCAGAATAGAATGAAGTAACAGACTGATGTGCGACTATGAATTCTTTTCCACTAGTTTTTAATATTTCTATGTGAAATTTTATCTACTTTTGTGTCATAAAATTGATAAATACATTTTCTAAGATTATTTTAAGTCAATTTAATAACTGAATTATTCAAGTTAGTCATTTTACAATATATAGATTGTAAATTTTTACGATCTGTATTGTATCCTTTACAATTATATATCGTAACTTTTTTTACGACATGACATTGTCATNTTTCTCAGTGTACATACAAATACAAATACGTTTGCGCGAGGTGTCTACCACTTGGTGACACCTAGAGCACTCAAAAATACAAATACATCATTTCCCTCTGATTGATTCTGAAATTGCTTAGGAAAAATTTTATCCGAATTCTATTGTTTTATCAGGATATTCACGTTGCTAAATTCCTGATAAATGCAGATAAATACATTTATCCGTAATTATATAAACAGGAGTTTTTAACACGGGGTGCTATATTAATGCTGGATTAGTGCTTCATGAATTCTTTAAGAATAGTTGTACAATGTGCGTAAAAAATGCCAAAATCTTATCACCGTCATCACACACTCTTTTATCTTCTTAAGTTTAAAAAAATAAATAATTAAATAAACATACTAAAATACTTAAATAAATACTAAATACTAAAATATATTAAAATACTAATTAAATCCTAGGATTTAATTCGTTTGACAAAATTAATAGAAATAAAAAATTTTATCTGTAAAAAAGAGGAGACAGAAAATCCACAGTTATATATAGTTTTAAGAGAAAATTTGATGTTTTTTGAAGAAAATATTGATTCAAAATTAATAAAGGCTAAAGTGCGGTCAAAGTACCTGTAAAAACGCAGATTTTTTAAGATTACACGCTTTTTAAAATCTTCATACGATTCGTATTTGTAAATAGATCGACAAATATTGGGACGAAATAAATTTGTTTATTAAGTTGTTAAACGTTGTATGAGAAATTCTAATTCATCTATTCTATTTTACCAGAATGATTATTTTGTTCACTTTCACTCTGAAACCTAAAGTGCCTCTACAAAGGTACTCTACGGAATCGAATACTCAGAGCCATCTGTTTGGCGAAAGCGACGTAAACATTCTCAAGAAACACTATTTCGACCAGTCAAATGCCTATCCAGAAATGCTTAACTCATCGGACAGCAGCAGACGGCTACCGGTCCCGCTGAAATTTGATTTTGGTGGATCATTTTTTGTTTTCATGATGGTTTACAATTTTTCTGTTCCAAATAATTCTATACAATATTATTTGAAAGTTTAGATTTGTTGTCAACACAAATCAAAAGTCAAAATTTTTGTATAACAAGAACGAGAGATGTATACAGAAGAGAAACTACGGTTGCAATACTTACACGTCGACAGTCTATGGCCAAGCGATTATAATATGTGTACTGAGAGGGGGACGGCTGACTGTTCCGTCGAGCAGTAATGCGGGTGATGTGGAAGTTTGGAGCGAAACAAACATGATGGAAACAAATTTATTTACAAAACACTTGACTGTATCAATTGTAATTTTGCTCGGTATATCATCAGTTAATTCCACGACACTTTCGAACAAGCGGTTATGTTTCGATCCTGAGTGCTCTGGTATGTAAATGAAGCCATACTTTAACCCCTTTTAAACCGTGTCTTATTGACATTTCTCAAGAGAACCCATTTGGATGATTTGTCTTTTATTTAAATTATCCCTTCTCATGATTTGCAATCAATTTTGCTATTTATTTACACAAAATTGTTCCAATCTTTCACATCAAATGTTTCAATTTTAGCTGTCCAATGGAACTTGAAAAAATAATGTTTTGATTAATCATTTCGTCATTTCATTTTTTATTATAAAAATAATACAAAATTGTACATTTTTGAGATGAAATTTCGTTTTTTTATAACAATGTAAATTGTTTATTATCGTGAATTGAATAATAAGGAAAATATGATTCGATATGAAGGTGAAATTGATGTCACTAATTGTGTTATAAATATACATTTTTTTAGTACCTGTCTCTTTGGCCAAAACGTTATTGTCTTATCATCCAAACAGCCGTGGATTGCTCGCTTTCAACACAAATGTTGAAGTCAAAGTTTTTAGCAAATCCGCTGGAAATAGGACGGATCTATGGGGTGTGGAGGTCAAGTATTGAATTAATTTATTTATCAAAGAAAATTGTATAAATTAAATTTTATAAATAAACAACATTTTGATTTTAACGTACCTTTAACAATAATAATGATCGATTTATATTTTAGATCAATGGCGTACGGGGGTATGTGCCAAAACACATGATCAGGGAATACAGGATATTGCAGAAAAATCTGGAATATGAAGTGGCCACAGAAAATTACGATAATACTGTCGATGATAAGGCAGACCCCAGTTATGCGACAACGGAAACACCAGCTGTTGACAAAACGCCTCAAGCCCCCATAGAATCGTCCACCGAACAAGTTGTTATTGATCCGGACAAAATCACACCGTCTTATGAAATCGTAGATGGTACGACCATCCACTTCAGTCCGAGCGACAAACCTTCCCTGCAACCTGAAAAGTCTGCAGAGGAAATTTCGTCTGAAAATCATACAGGAGAAACATCTTTTGAGGCACCTTCAGAAAAAGTTCAGACCGATAAAGTCATAGAAGAAGTGCCTTCTGAAAAATTGGCCGAGGACGTCATTTCTGAAAAACCTGCTGAAGTTTCTGCTGACGTTAAATCAGATGAAACGTCAACAGAGAAACCTGCAGAGGAAGTTTTCTCTGAGGATACTTCAGAGAAAGTTGTAACTGAAAAAAATGGAGAAGAGGTTTCATCGGAGAAACCTGTTGACGAAGTTTCTCCCGAGAAACTCACAGATGAACTTCCTGAGGATCGCGTAGGGGAAGAAGTTTCGTCAGATATGACGGAAGAACAGCCAACCCTCAGTGTTGAACCGAGTTTAGTCTCTTCAACCTTGAATTTTGTATCCAGTATGTTTGACAGTGGGAGTTCAACTCAAGATTCAGGCGATGAGGATGACGAAGACGACGGAGATGAGGAAGAAGAAGAGCAGACAGAGGAACAGCAGGAAGTAGGAGACGGAAAGGAAGGAGAAAAAGATGTTGATATCATGGAGGAGAAACATGAAAACGAAGAGCAAAAGATTGTTAATGACCAAGTAGAACTGGAAACTAGTGGTGATCCAAGCCAGGGTCAGCAAGCTACGTCAGGGTCTTCAGAGGCGGACGAAGAAGTTGTAACGGAATCGCCACCTGAACAAGTTCAACCGGATGAAGCTGCGCCAACTATTTCAGAGTTGCCAAAATTATTAGAACTTCCTGTAGACGAGATGAATATTAAGAAGACTGAAGAGCCAACAATTGCTGAAGGATCTAAACCGATTGCGGAAGTGCAAATTGCAAAGAACGAACAAGTGGCAGAACCAGTACAGAGAGATGAACCGCGTCTTGCTGAGACACCACTTTTGCCGTTATCCCCGCAATTTCAATCTCAGGAAGATGATTTTTCTCACAAAGAAGAACCCAAAGTTGACGAAACAATTTCTGTTGTGGGAAAAGAGTTCAAGGATGTTGATGCTAATGAATATCCTGTGGTTACTCCAGTAGAGGGTGAAAAAGTTGATCTAGTCGGGGAAAAGAATCTTTCGGAATTATCAACCGACGATACACTGACTACTGTAACGCCACAATTTGCCAGCGATGCATCTGCAGGGAGTGCTGCAATTCCTACGGAAAGTAATGATTACTTGCTGTCGGAAATTCCGCAGTCGGTAGATCAAACTGGTCAGTTGAACACTGCTACAGAACGGACTTGGACTGTCGGTGACTTGTTGAACAATCGAAATTTGTTAAACGTCAATGACAAAATTCGATACAACACTGGTGAGAATTAATTAAGGAATAAATTCCTTTTTTTCGGGTATTACGAATATAATAAATAAATTTCATTGATAAAATCATTAATTTTCAGATGAATCAAGCAGTGAAGTTCCTGTTCTTAGCGAGATTGTTCCAAATAAAGACGAGACTATGTTTGATTCTGAAAACACTACGAAAGATAAGCAGTCGGATAACTTAGTCGTGAATAACGAGGAGGTTGAAAAACACGATGTTGTGAATGATAATGTTGAAAAACAAGGTTACATTGAATTTATGTTTATTCAGATATTTCTGATTAAAGATCACAGTTAAACAAGATTTTTATTTTACAGATTCTTCTACAACGCAGGGTGTTTGCGAGACAGATCAATATTGTTCAAGCGATGTAAGTATCTAATATAAGTTTTGTTCATAAAAGTATAAGTTGATGGATTAAAAAAAATCTTTGACCTTAAAATGCATCAAAGCCATGAAATGAGTTTAGAAATCGAATGAAATAATTATATTTAAAAACTTGTAGCGTATTTTTCTGAGGATTGTTTTATTCATATTAGATATTTTAGTGCTGATAAATCCGGTATCTAATAAATAATACGTTTTTGTGCAAAATATGAATAAATTTAGTTATATACAAATTTGTAATATAACAAATATGACTTCGTGCAGAAAATTCAAAGAGAGGAAGACGAAAATGAGTTTTCCGGGGATAGCGTGATGGATGAACAAAAAAAGCCTCGAGACTACTGGGAAAGTGTAATGTACGTCAGTATAACAGCATTTACGACCCTGCTGTTTTCTCTCGGGTATTACTACATCGAGGTACATGTTTTCCTTTTTAACATAATAACATGCAAATGACCTTATTTTCTTTGTAAACTTATTTTACGTACATATCTATTAATCAAACATTATATCAATTTATTATTTTCAAACCCAACAATATCAACTATTTTATATTCAAAACAGAATTCACGACGAGACAGCGCTTTAATAGCGAAGATAAACAAGCTCGAGAGAGAATTAATGGTTGCCACCAAAGAAAACGTAATACTTGATGAAAATCTTCAATCCACCTCTACAAAGGTTGGTATAAATATAAAATTTTACATTACAGACAAAAAGATGAATGAAAAAAAATAAATTTCAATTATTTTATTTTTTTACAGCTGAACAATATAGAAGATCAATCGTTTGGATCAAACGAAATGGTTCTTACTCTCAAAGCAGAATTGGAAGCATCCAAGGTCAGTATTCCGATATTTTACAGGTATTTCAAAACTAAAATGTAACTCAAGTGGAATAGAAGTTGAATTAAAGTGATATTGTAGCGAAACAACGCAGAACTTGAAGATCAAGTGGTGACACTGGAAAAAGAATTGGAGAGTGCAAGTGAAGCCGGTCTTGAGTTAGAGCGAATGCTGCGCGAAGTTTTATCGTCGCACAGCGACGATAATCCTTTGGCAAAGTCTATCGAAGATTTACAAACTCGACTAAACGCCCAGCAAGCAGCGAATGAATCTTTGACGAATGCCCTTAATCTCAAAGTACAAGAGGTAAATTGACACTTTTTTTCTCTGCAGACACAATTTCCTAAGCATACTTTAGTAGGGTTTCATTAATTCATCGCATTACTCTTACATAATTAAAGAACGTAGACACGTTTTAAAGGTTGTTTAATTATTTCGTGATTAAAAGCATGTTTAATCATTTTTTATCGTCATTGTTTCATTCTTACAACAAGCTTGAGTTCGACAAGTTTGAGGTTCGTAGAATGGTAGGATTCAAATCATTATTTTAATTACTAATACAAAATTATTTATAGAATATTCTATTTTAAATGTTTTTTTAAAGAACAAAAAAAGGAAATAAATGAATGTTCATATTTCAGAACGAAACTATCTCTTCGAATCTTGCTGATTCGATCAAGAAGTGCGAACAACTTGAAACTGAAGTGAAACGACTGAGGGATGATATTCAGAAGCAGTCAAACATGAAGATTTATATGGAACAAACAATGACGGATCAAATTCAGCGTCTTGAATCACAGTTCAGAACGGTGACTATCGCAGATTGGGGTGGTTCGCTTGTGATTGTTTCCAAACTATTTTCATAAACATATTTCGGTTTTATTTATAGACACTGGAAGAGAAAAATACCTTACGAAGTGAACTTAAGGAACAGGAGCAAAAGGTCAAAGAACTATCCGAAGTTATTAAACAATACAACGTGAATAATTTGGACTTTGAAAAATTGTTTGAAGTTGCACACGTAAAGGCGGAGGTCACAAAATTAACGGAAGAGCGCGACGAACTCAAAATAAAGTTGAGCGAAGTCGAAGGGGCTCACCAACTTTTGGAAGGTATGCAAATCAATGAAACTGGATGAAAAAAATCATTGTGTCACTCGGAACGAAACTTGTTGGACGAAGAATTTTTGTACCATCCCTGTTTTTTGTTTTTTTTTTCACTTTTAGAACATGTCAAAATCGTTGATGAGCAGCTAGCAACGTTTACCGAACAATGCAAATTAGCAGAAAAAGAAAAGAAAGACGCGGAAACCCGACTCGAAGTTCTGTCCAACTTTTTCAAAGAAAAAGAAGCACAGCGACAAAAGTAAGCTGAACATTTGTAGTTCACACACGTGCTATTGAAACAAATATTTCATCTAATTTGATACTTTCATCCAGGGAAGAGGCGCTGTGGTTGGAAAAACAGGGCGAAGTTGCATCGACTGTTGAAAGAATACAGACAATGCAAAATGAAATACAAAATTACAAGTATGTTTTTCTACATTCTAATTACTTCCACAACAGTTTCGTCGTTGATTGCAATTATAACTTTTTTTTAACAGACAACAAGTGGAGATGCTGAAACGAGAAATAATCGACCAAGAAAAAGAGTACAAGTGTCAAATATCTGCATTAGAAACTAAATCGCATGAACAATGGGTAATTTTTGTTTGAATTATTCTAATGGTATTTAATCCAGTAACAAATTAACTTGAACGCAAAAATAATTTTAGGTTCTTGCGCGACAAAATGAACGTAGATTAGAGGAATCAAAAGCAGAAGCGAGCCAGTTGCGTTTCCGACTGACAATGGTTGAGAAAAACTTGAACGACAGCGATTCTGAAACGAAATTGCATCGTAAGTACTTTTTATCGTACGGTTTCGAAATTCATATTACCAAACGAGACATGAAAAAAAGCTGGAACTTAATTTTATACTTTTTATAACGGCGTTTTATACTGTTTTTATGCCATCTCTCACGTACTTTTTCGGTAAATTAAAACCTATTAATCGTGTGTTGACTGGAATGAACAAATCCAGCGGAAACTCTAATAATCCAATTACTTCTCCCTCAAGCAGCATTGTTGCAGAAAAACCTTGTGATTACAGCAAAAAATCCATTTCTTAACTGTAATCAATTATTTCTTGCTACGCTATAAACCCTTCCGAGTAACTTGATTAAATTGATTGATTATTCTAGTTTTTTAGTGAATTAGTCCGTCAAAAGGTATCGGTAAGACAAAAGTTTATCGCATCGTAAATCATGTCAACTTAGTGCTTTGTGATTATTGCCTTAACTCGTATAATTGCATAATGAACTTGAAAACAAAGAGAAATTATTTTCTAAATAAACAACGAAAGCTTGAGCAATCAGTCAAAACAACACTTGAACTATTTGAAGCGTACAATTTGATTAAACACTTTTCTTTTTCTTTGGACTGAAACTTAAAGTCAAAGGTAACAAGTTGTACGTGATTCATGAACGTTATAATTGATAATTGATTAAGGCGGTTGAAAGAAAAAAAAGTAAAATGATAATGACGAATAAATTAATGTATAACCAATTGATTATGAATCAGGATTGGAGGCAAACGGAGAGACTGCAACCTCGCCAGCGTTATTTTTGGGAGCCGAGTCGTCGAGTTCGCCGATAATGTTTGGTAGCAGCGGCGGCGGTTTGCACCCGCCGCCACCGGGGCCGCAAAATTTCATGTACGCGCCCCCATTCGCGCCGTTCCTGCCACCTCCACCGCACAATTTTGAGGCCGTCGGGCAGAGGCCGGCACCTCTCGGGGGCCGACTACCGTCGCCACCCCCGATGTCACCGCCGCTGCCTTCGCCATACGGCCGACACAGATCTCCCCCGCCCCCGCCGCATTATGCTAGTGAGCACCCGTTCCATCCACCCCCTCTGCCCCATCCTTCTATGTTGCCGCTGCCCATGGAAAGCTTGCATCCCCGTGCCGAGGAGTCACACATTCGCAACTCAGCTTACAGTACCGGCTTGCAACATCACCGAGAACAACGCACTCGCAATCATCATAAAGGTTCGTCTCCTACAAAACGTACAACTTTACACGCATGGTTCGCTCCGCCTGTCGTGCTTGCTCTGCATCGAACACCCAGCCTGCTCCAATCTCTTTTCTCATTATTTCTGTAGCTGTGAGGAAAAACCAGTTAACTACCAACTGAAAACATTAAAAAATAAAACTTTAAACAAATGTTTAAACAAAATTACCCTAGTAAAAAGAATCATATATTGTACATACATCAAACATATATTGACAATATATTATTTCAGAAATTATATATTGACCATATATTGACCATACATTTACAATGTATGGGTAATATATAAACAATATATCAATTGTTTTTGAAAATTGCTAATATATTGTCCATATATCGTCAATATATTGACAAAATATTAAGAATATATGGTTAATACATGGTCAATATATGATTTGCTAAAAATAATATATTGATAATATATAGACAATATATGATCGTTTTTACTAGGGTAGAGTTCTGAATAATGTTGAAACTTGTGAATTATAGTTTTTTAATCCCCATAGCAAAACTTTTTTAAGTTCGTCTTATAGACGTAGATCAAAAAACAACGTAAAATATGTTTTTAACTTGAATGTATAAAAAAGCACTTAACTGGTTTTTCCTCCCAGTCACAGATTTATCAATTCTCTTATTCATGTCGTAGGCTGATACAAGATTTAAGATATCAGCCAGCCGAAAGAAGAATTACCCTTAATAGAATCATTTTTTGCCCATCAAGACAAAATATTTTGTCAAATATAATTGTTTTGAAATATTCTTTACTTACTTCTATTTGAAATAATTATTCTCATTTGACAATCATTTAGCGCAACACTAATAAATCCATTAAATTATAATACAATTTAACGCGCGTATTATGCGCTATTGAATATTTTCTAGATACTATAAAAAATTATTTTATTTAATCGTTTTCATAAAATTGACCAATTTCATTTGTCACAGTTGATTCCAAATAAGATGATTATAATGATAAACTACTCAATGCATTGACTTTCGAATCCCTCTTTAAATATTATCTATTATCTATAATTGCCTACAATTTTAGGACCGATGGATATCCCATGATTAAATTAATCACAATTGCTCTATCGGTCTACGACATGATATGTGTGTCACATCATGATATATCATATCGACCTATGATATATCCTGTCACAGGCCGATGATAGAAAATCAGGCCGTTGGGGTAATTCTTTTTTCCTATTTTTTTCAATTTATGAAAATCATTTTAAAAACTCAGCTCAAAATGTAAACTAAAATGTTGAAAAAAAAAAACTATCGCAGTGATTATTGTTTTCGGTCTGATTTTTCTTATAAAGCATTACATTGTATCCATCATACTTTCCTTCTGGAAAAGCTCGACATTTTTTTCATTTTTTGATCAAACTTTATGGACTGAGTATGAATCGAAAAAGTTATTATAAGCTGTAAAACTTGTTGGTTCGCAATTGTGGATGGTTTTTATTAAAAAACAAACACAGAACATACTTATTACTCTGTTTGAAACGGGTGATTCGTCGATGTGCTATTTTCGTCCTTCTTTTTCTCAGCACACGACTTGTCGATGAAGTTCTATCGTTATAAAACCGATTGATTTGGTTTTGATAGAATGCGGTTTTACAAGAGAAGATTTTTTAATATGTTGTATTTTGTTGGGAAACTGAAAATGTGGTTGGTTTTACTATGGTTTTGTCTTTTGCTTTTGATGTTTTTCGACTGCATGCAAAAGGACGCAAACGCTTCTCTAAAGTCAGACAGTTTTGGAGCACGATGGAAGGCAATGCTGCCAAATAGATGGGAACGAAGTCTAGAGGTGTTACTTTTCATCTCAAACTTTTTATAAACTTTTGCTAGCTTTGTAGGTCTTTTAACACGTGTCACGCTTTTAAAATAACAATGAAATTTAATGAGATCGTTATATTTTTTGATGCGAAACATGACAGAAACGTGTTTTTATAATTTCAGGTTCCTTACATTCTTCGGGAGAGTCATTGGATAAACATCATCATAACTCAAAGGTTTAGATTGTTTAAGTATACAGCAATGAGTTGTTCATTTTTAAGCGATGCTAACAATAGCAAGATCTGGCCGCTGTACATAATGACAAGAAAATTTGTGAACGGTTATGAAGAAAGCATGCGACATTTTCGTCATACAAATCGACCGTATCAATCTGCGACTTCACTTTTTTTGTACATGATGTGTAATTTTTTGAGATTTATCTGTCAGTTAATCAGTGTATGTATATCGAGCAAACAGTCATATAAGGAATTTAAAAAACCATGTTGTTGTTTTGTTAGTTATTATTATTTATGATTTCAACTGAAAAAAGGAAATCCGAATGAAAATGACGAAATTGTAAATTGATATCACCATAATGTGTACTTTGACAATTTTACACTTCTTAGATAGCGTTTCTACGTGCGTCGAAGATATTCCAGTTTGTTAATACAGAGATGATCGAACAACGATCAAGTGCAATTGTTGAACATGATTCCGAATAAATCATAATTTATTATTGTAAAAATATCGTCTTATGTTTTAACCAATGCTCAAAGGTTCAAAAATAAACGAGTTGTTTAATAAAGTACTCAACAGTTGAATTACAAAATAGTTCTTTATTTTTATTCTGTTAAAAATTGAACTATATACATTTAAACTTCAAATTCTTATGATAAAATAAATTATCGCACGATACAAAAGCGACGAAATTAATATCATACCAAAATGCAAGAAGAAAATAGAAATATGAAATATAGTTATTTATGTTGTTGAAAATTAAAACTTTTTCGTTCTATATATTATTATATTTAATAGATTTTTACAAAACATTATTTTTGAAACAATACATAGTTTTATAAGTTATACACATCATCAATATTCTCTTTCCCCTTTTAATAGGTACCGTATATCGTTTAATATAAATTGTAACAGATGCATGAATATCTCGTTTTTTTCAACTGTTTATCGTACAAATTGGATTCATCAAGAAAAAGCGACAAATACAACAGCCTCACGGCGATTCATAAATAATATATGCAAGTATAAAAGTGGTTCTCCGTTCGCTACAGCGAGCGTAAGGTTCAATCTATTCTTATTAAAACGTTCATCGTCGTTTCACACAAGGAACACGACGAAGAAAATAAAGAAAAATATGAGAACTGCGAATATTTTTATCATCAACCATCTGTTATTGGTGACAGATTGGAAATATTTGAGGATTTCTGCATGAGCTGCTTCGACGTTTAACCCTGCATTTTCCACGTTGCTGTCTATCCTGAAAAGAAAAAAAAAGCCACGTTTTTATTTTAATAAAAAGTTTTCATTCTTCTTAGACATGGCGCTTTTGATTTGAAAATTCAGTTTACCTTTCTACTATTTCTTCTTGTTCTTGAACCATATGTGCTAGCTGTTGAAAGATGCCCCCAAGCTCAACTATTGTCGATTCTATGTTTTGCATTGTTTCCGCTCGTGACTGTACATAAGCATCCTTAAAAAGAAACATTGTCTAAGAATGGGTATTTAAATAAAAAAGAAAGTCACTCTTACAAACTTACAAAAAAAGTAAAAAAAGCAATGTACTTCTAATAAAATATCGATCATGGACAAATTGAAAGGTTACTAGAAAATAATTTGAATCTTACAGTATCATCGTAGACTCTGGTCTGCATTTGCCTCATCATAGCGGGTTCAAAATCTATACTAACAGGAGCACCAGAATCTTGCTCTTGTAGTAATAAAGAGCCTTGTCTACCAGAAATAACGCTCGGTGGTAACATTGCAGATACATTTCCTTGCGTAAATTGTTCCCTTCTGCTTTGTTCCTCTTTCATATTCTGAAATAAGATGGAAAAGAAAAAAATCAATGATTGCAATTCATTACCATTGTTCTCGTGAATTGTTGGTATTATTATTATTGCAACTAACAAGTTTTTTTATTAATTTTCAAAATAAAAATTTTACCTCAGAGCGAACTTCTAAAACACTTTTAAATTGGTTTGACATGTTTGCCAGCTTTGATTGCAATGCCACAACTACAGATGAAGAATGCGACGCTATATGATGCCCTTTAGAAGAACCAAAACTTTCTCGCTGCTTTCTTCCGAGATCTTGTAATTTAGCTATTTGTTGATTCAAACTACTCAAATCCGTTTTAATTATCGTTGTTAGTTCTTCAATTTCAATTTGCCGGTCGTCAAATATAGATTTCTTTTTGGCCACTGAAAATACAAAACAATCTCGTTAAATATAACATAATACCTATCATTACTCAACTTATTTAGAAAACCCATTATTTACAGTTATTTTTTTTTTTCATAAAGCATGCGAGCATAAATAAAAATTATAATCACTTTTTAAAAAGTGTTTCGTAATATTTGTCTTTGGACATCAACTATAAAAGAGCTATACCATGAGAACACACTGAAAGTCAATTACGAAAATTATACTTCATACAGCATTCAAAAGTAAACTACGTTCTTGTGAACTAAATGTTTTTTGTCAATTTCAATCAATTTCATTCCAATTTTAAACCTTTTTTTAAAGGTTTTAAGTGGCTTAGCAGAAAAAGCTCCATTTTTAAAGTTCAATAATATTACAATCTTTATTTATAGGATGAAGATACAATTTGGATAAATATTGAATCCTTTTCACAATATTACCAGGAGCATGTCTTATAAGTTTTCTTATAATTGCAATGAACAAAATTGAAAGTTCAAATCGATTTTTGAATATTTCAACAAGCATCTATTGAAATTTGTTGGTAAATTGAGTTATCTCCTTTTGCCTCTGAGCCACAATATTAAAATTAAATAATAAACGAATAATTTAGTTTGACAATGACTCAAATTTTTTAATTAGTCAAATTTAATGTTCATTATTTAACATTGGCAAATGGACAAGCGAGAAAAGTAATTTGAACCTATCCAATTGTATCAAAATTGATAATCGTTAATAATATTTATAATTGTATTGCAGATGATCACTTTCAACAGCATAATAAAAATAATGTAATGTCATTACTCCAATCAATTCAAGCAGCGTGAAAAATAGTATTTCAACAAAACTGCAATTTAAAGTCATACTAACGTTATTCACTCGTCATTTTTAATCATTAGAATATGAATCATTGTGACCATATAATTACTTGTCAAATTAATTTTTATTTATAAGTTCGAGAGAGAGAAAACAAAACAAGTAATGACTGAACTTACACAAGGTGAGTTTTTCCAACTTGGCATAGGTGCTGGCAATATTTTTGCCAATATTTTTGGCAATCATCATAAAATTGGAGTAGGTTTGGATATGCCTAGCCTGTCTGGGGTTACGCATGGCTACGGCGCGCACCACGGTTCTCCGTTGCATGGTGTTGATCGCATCAGCGAACTCGTGGGTCCTGTCACGAGCCGTCATTTTGACAATCGTAACTGGCGGTTGCGTGTAACTGTCGTCTAGCTGATTGCCGTAAGTTGGCTTATCATTGTTGTACTCAAGTTGATCAGCGTTGATTAGAATGTCATGCTCCGAGTCGGAAGCGCCACGTCTTCTGCGTGGGGGCATTGCATTCTCGTCGCTACGCGCGCAATCGTTGCCGCGTCTCTGTTTTACTGCAACGGCCTCGCCAATATTTGGCTGTTCGTACCCCAACAACTGTTACCTTGTCGATGAAAGCTTTCGACACGTATCCATGACAGTTTGCACTCCAGATGTTTAGCACTTTGCTCACTTCATCTTCTACGTACTATCGCACCGCTTTCCCCGTGGACACATCGATCACACGTCAACTTTCGATTAATCGAGACGTGTGCGGCGAGGTTCTTTCAGCAGCCAACTTCAGATTTGTGCGAACGCGCGGCAATTGTGTATCTGTTTGAAATGGGTGAAGGTCGATTTAATTTTTGGTTGAAATTTGTTTTCAATCGACGTTGGCCGTCGATTGTGATATGAAATCTGTTGACAAATTCAAACCGATTGGTGTCCTAGAAAAATAAGAATTATATAAAACATAATAAGAAAGTACATCAAAATTGTTCTCGTTATTCAATAAATAAATAGAGAAAAAAGAAATAATTCAAAGGAAGGTAGAGTTAGAACATTTTTATTCAAAAATTCGGAAAAGAAGTTTAGGTTGAATGAAAAATTGAAAATTTGTAATTATTCAGTTTGAACACAAATTTAAAACAACAAAGTTTAGATTAAATGTATTATTTATTATTTTTATTTATTGTTAATACATTTTATTCTCATTTTATCTATCTAATTTTATTGATATTTGAAATAAATTTTAAGTGTGTAGGTTTCTGTTCAATTTTTATAATTGTATTATATTGTATTATATAATGAGTTGTATGAGGGGAGTGGTAAATTTGTTCGTCGAAAAAGTTAGATTAAATGTTTAAACATTTATGTGTTTATGTCTAAACATATAATCATAAAATACAATTGATACACAAGGAAAATGAAAACTGTAATTTTTTGCGCATCGTATAGTAACGCTCTGCATTCAATTTGCAATATTTCAAATTGGTCGGCATAAATTGCGTAGTTCTATTCAAATCAGGCGTTCAATTGATATTACTGAATAGAATTAATTTAATTATAGCTATAAAAGGTAAAAATAAACGTTTATCTCCTATTTTTCCATTTTTCTTATAATATTTAGTACCTTGAAAAAACAAAAATTTCATTTATAAATAAAAATAATCATTTATAAATACAAACAAAAAAAGTAATAAGAAATAGAAATATTCTATGGACATAACAATTTTTCTCTACAAGGATCAAAATGCACTCATAAAAAGGCAACTTTTTGAAAGGTCGAGTTAGAACGCAGTTTGTTATTCTAACAGTCTTCAAATTGCGCACCTTCGACAGGAAACTAAACAAAAAATTGCGTGTTTTTTGCACACAAATTGCAATCATAATCTCAAATTATAAAAAATACAGAATATTTTTATAATTTGTTAGTATTACATTTTTATATCATTTGTGCTATAAATTACTGTTTTCCTTTTCCCTGTGCATGGTAAATGTGCACTGATGTGTTACGACATATTTCACTCGACGGTTTGTGTTTAAAATTTGACTGCAGTCTGAATTTAAATAATTTTCCAAATTTTAAATTGATCTCAACTTTCTCCCCAAATTTGTAGTGCCTATTTTTATTTATATATAACATTCAAACCAATTTCAGTTTGTGAGCTAATTTGTTTCAATTTTTTTTAAAAACTTTTTAGCGTACCTGAGTTTTCTCCTTAAAATAACTGCGTTCTAACTCTACCTTCGTTTTTAACCATTAAAGAAGAAGAAGTAGAAGACTTATTTTTCGCACTCTTCAAAGTGTCGCAGGGTGGATGAAATAGTTTTTCAATGTTCGTATAAATTAAAAATAAATTATCTTTTTTTGTTGCTTGAACTCAAAGCGCTTTGTATATTATAATATTAGATATATACAACACGCCATACATGCCTGAATGAATCTATTATCTTTTATTGTATTTGATGTAGTGATGAAGTCATATGCTTTAATCTTGTATTACAACAAATCGTAACTGTTCCTGCACGTGACTGTAAGCATCGTGACTGCACTGGAAATGTTGAAATAATTTTGAGTTTACGTATAGTATATGTTCTTGTCAGCACTTAACAATTCTTTCGTCAGAATCACGTTGACAAAACAAATTCTTTTTATGTAACTAAACAATTTTAAAAATTAAATAAAAATCTGCAATTATTTCAATTTTGACATATATTTTAATTACTGAGTTTATTGAAATAATAAATAAATGATAAATAATATTTCAATTTAAATATAAAAATTGAAAAATGAATTAACACTTAAAAAATAATAAATATGATGAAATTTTCGATTCAATGTATACAAAAGAACAAAAATAAAACAAACATTTCATTGAGATATTTTGCATAATAACAGCTCGAAACAAAATTCAAGGTGAACAATTTATTAGTATTCGCGGTCGGTATAATATACCATAGGTGCCTCATATAAAGTGTAAATCAAGTTCATTGGACTTCGCCGGCTACACACTCTTACTTCACTCTTACGTGCAAAGTTCTAACAAACTTCTTGATGATTTAATCTTGTTTTTTTTTATTTGCGGTGAAATTTTATTTAATACAAGTTTTCAATGTAATTTGAGTGAACATTGTAAGTTTTTATATTTCTTTTTATTCTCAATTGTTCGAAAAAATTCTGACTGGTTTAGAGTGAACAACCGTATCAATTAGAACAGGTTTTATGTTATATATTTTAAAATACTGGATATGAACAGGGCTGGGTAGTAACTTAAACATAACTTAAATAACATGTAAATAAATAAGTTACAAGTTATTAAAAAGTAAATGTAACTTAGTTATTTTTTGTTCTACTAGTAACTATAAATTGTAATTAAGAAAGCATATACTTGTAACATTATTTGTTGAAGAAAGTTTCAATTTAATTTCATTTAAATACATAACGTCTTATTTTATCAGATGATTTTTTAATATATAAAGTAATTATTTTTTGCACCTCGATTAAAAATAAGATTTCATCATGAAATTTTGTCTGACTCAAGTTATTTTTATTAAAAACTGAAATTCACATCGCATGACAGTAGCCATTATAAAAGAGTGTGAAAATATAGTGAATACAAACATTTCTTGACTTTTTAATTTTTGCAATTGAAAAAATGAAATAAAATATAAAATAGTGTAATCTAGAAGATAAGTTACGTCGGTCTTGTGTTAATAAAAAGCTTACGAGGATCATTGGATATAAGTAAATCAAAATAAGCACAATAGGTAAGCCAGGATTTGCAAAGATCGTTGCAACGCTGCATTCAATATTGTAGAAAGTTCCAACTGGTCGTCTTAAAGTGCGTGGTTCTATTCAAATCAGACGTTCAATTGATGTGACTGAATGAAATTCATTTAATTATCGTCATAAGAGGTAAAAAAAAAGTTTATTTCTTATTTTGCCGTTATTCTAAATATATTAAGTGCATTGGAAAAATAAAAGTTGCTGACAAAAATGTTGTCAATATTTTGGTGGATGCTCTACAATTTACTACTTCATTTTTACACATCAATATCATGTGGAAGTGTTTCACAAATATGTCACGTTTTGTGCTTTGGATACATATGAAAAGCGTTTTGCAAAATGAAAACAAAAACTCAGTTCTAATTTATTGTAGTAAAACTTTGGGCGTATCCGTTTTTCTGCAATATTTCTAGATGATAAAAACGTGTTTCGTGTTATATATATGCCTTAAAATGGGTGATGTACATAAAATATTCCATAGAAAAACTTTGGGGATAGGAAAAATAATACGAAACTTTTGTATGAAACGATCATTTTATTAAAAACTGCATCAGTTCTCAAACAAAACATTACATATCTCACTTTAACTCACGCCGATATCTCACTTGACCTTAAAAAACAATCGTTTTAGCTGTTCGTTATGCAGCCACGTTTTTATACAAAATGTATATAATCCGTCTTGAAATATTATTTCCAAAGTCACAAATCATTACCACACCAAACACGATTTTTTTTTAATTCTGTCATATTTTCGAATCCCTCAAACATCCTTAATCTGCTACACTAAAATACGTTGCCTCTGTAATCCAATTACAGACTGTGTGCGTTACGACATTTTTAAAATTGCGACCTGTTAGACTTAGCGATTTTTTAATCGAACTGTTTTTTAGGCATTATAATTATTCAAATTTAAATTTCCAATCAAACATAACTTTTCAAATTCAAATGTTCTTTTACGACAACTGTTGACTGTTCATCGAAACATAAATCGTTTTTCTTGCCCACAGCCTCTAATGTTAAAAACAATTTAAAGCTCGAGATAAAACCATGTAAACAAAATGATGCAGGATTTGGTTTTCATATATATTTGTCATATATATTTTTAACTATAATAAAAAAGAATAACATGTGTATAGAAATACAGATATATAAGAATAGCAAAGAACAAAACATCAAAAACAAATCAGAAGATCAATAAGCAAAAATGATTCGTTGAACTGGATAAGGAGATTTCATATCGAACAAGAATCAGAAAGAGTTTCTGTGATTTTTTTGATTTTAAGCCGTCAGGGTATCAACTTGGCTCTTCGGGATTTCGTTATTGTTGCTATCTTCAAAACTTTCAATGCTTCGTGGAGGAACGGTTGTCTCCTTATTGTCCTTAGTTGTGGTGACTTCGGTGACAGGTTCCTTTTCCGATTCGGTAGTTGTGATCTGC
The DNA here is from genome assembly GCA_030522925.1 of Trissolcus japonicus. Classification (NCBI taxonomy): domain Eukaryota; kingdom Metazoa; phylum Arthropoda; class Insecta; order Hymenoptera; family Scelionidae; genus Trissolcus; species Trissolcus japonicus. The sequence goes on along the minus strand of JAPYZS010001311.1, from coordinate 3,843 downwards.
ATGTCGGGTTTTACATCAATCGTACGCACTCGGATGACCGTTTGATTATTATCGTCGCCGTCGAAGAAAGATGTTTCGTTGATAGTAACGACGTGACCGTCAATGATCTGAAACAAACAGTAGCCATCGGTACAACTGTTCAATTTTCAGTCACACAACTTCTTCACTTAATCACCGCAACTTTCGGGCAAATGTTGAAAAAGAACAATTATTAGACAAGTTTCCGCCTAGTTTTTTTGACACGAACGTATTTCAACAGCTTTACAAAGCAAAATTTTATTTAAGAACAATTCTTCTTCATGAACAATTTTTCATATCAAGTTTTTCAGTTTTTTATTTTTTTTTGATAGACGTGTCTAAAAGATAAAGATTGATACCGTCAGGATGAAAATAACCCGCATGTACGATGACAAATAGCGGCCGTGTAAAAACGAAAGGCGCAAAAGACGAAAAGAAAAATTACGCCGTTTTTATATCTTTCATAAATGAGAAACAATAATCCATTACATACGATGATGATCGATTTTCTTTATTGAATCTTGTGTTAATAAACTGTACCAAGCGAATCTCGACGAAGAATAAACTTTTTGTAGTCGCGTTAAAAACTTTTCAAAGAAGATTAAATATATTGTTGTTGAATATTGCAGGCGTTCGCACAGCAAACTCAAAGAAATAATCTCGCCTTGACGTTGAACTTGGACAATTCAACTTTTGATAAAAAGAACGGAAGGAAGCCGGACGAAAAAAAGTGTAAAGAAACCATAATATAAATATGCACGAATAAATTTTAGACGTTCAACATAAATAGTGTAAAGTTCGACTAAGTTTTATCAGAGAAGTTTATTTTTCGTCGTAAGCTCATCTTGCACATAATTCTTCAATTTCAGCAACATACTAAATCTCTCGCACGTAATGCTCTCATGTGATGAAATTCCAGTGTACACTTCAAATCTCAATAAATCAAAGTGCGAATAAAGTTTTGTTTTACAAACTCCATTTTCAGCACTTAAATTCCCATTTGCCCGTGCAGAAGTTAAAATGACAAACATTTTTTTATCCGTCGACAATTTTAGCGGATGGCCATAATATATAATAACAAGTTTAATGAACTTGACAAATATTTTGCTATCGCAGTCTGATGCTTTGTTGGAATACAAAATTTACACCTTTTCCAATGCCTTCTTCTCGCAATAAGAAAGTTCACCCATATTGAAAGATACTAAAAATCTTTATCCAGATAAGCATAACTGAAAACGTTCCATTTCATTTTCATAGTAGAAGTTCTAATCGGAGGTCTTCATAAATTAATTCCATATTAAATTATCAAAAAAATTATATTTATATATATATAATTATAGACAAAATAAAAAAAAAAATTAACTCCATATAAGTAAAATGGGCATATATATGTAAACATATTTCACATAAATTTTTATACATGGATATTTTCAAGTTTCTATTTCGGTTAGAAAACAACTTTTACTAGAGTTATTAATTTTGTTTCATGAAAAAATTTTTTATGGATGAAAAAAATTCTAAGGTTACAAAAGGGTATTATTTCAATTAAAGAAAGCTAAAAAGTTTACGAGTGTTTAATTTGAAAATAAACTCTTGAAGTTCAATTAGCAAGGTGCAAATTCTTACTTATTATCGTAGAAATACGCGTTCTGCCGCGTATATGCAAAGTTGCACGTGAGTTTAGCGAGCGTTATCTTTCATTCAAAATTTGAATGTCTCTTAGAGAAACATATGTAAAGATAAGTTTATCCGAATTTAGATTTACATAGCAACTAGAGTCGTCGGGGTGATATTCTGCTTTTAGGCCATAGCTGCAGGCAAATTGCTCTATAGTTGACTGTTTCGCCTTTATACTTTGTAGTTTGTTTCAGAGTAATCAAATCATTATTGAATTTGCCAACTTCTGCGACGTCTTGTTCTCGTTAACAAATTAACCTTCATAAGTGATGTTACCTTTGTCGTGGAAGTTGTATTGGCTCCTTCAGGAATTTTGCCAGACCAAGGGAAGAAACCTCCTCTAATGCGCGATGTGAGCAACGCTGCCATCTGCTCTCTCAACTTATTCATCATACCTGAAAATCATTCATTTGCGTAAATACTTCATTTATAATTGCACTAATGGAAGAAATATAAATTAAATTCAACTTCCTCATTAAAGAAAATAAGTTTTACTTTAAATTTACAAACAACAAAATTGTTTGCATTAAATGACTTTTTTATTTCACTTTTTGGATTATCATTCAACAATTATGATATCAAAAGTTCGCTAACAATCATATACCGAAAGGTATACAGGATGAACACAGTCATTTTGTATTTTTTAAATAATTTTTATGTAAAAATATGCATAAACGTGCATACTTTTTATAATTTGTAGGTAAAAAAGCATACATTTTTTTGCACAAAATTACAGTATTCATTTTCCCTATGCACAATTTTACTCAACGTTTTATATATGATAAATGTGTGTTTATGTGTCTACACATATTTTACTATCACAGGATTCATAGATCAAATTTGTGTTCAATCTGAGTAATTTTAATTTTTCAAATTTATTTTCTACTTTGCTTTTCACAACTTTATTTTAATATATTTATTTTATCAGCGAAGTTTGGACAATGTGGACATTTCCAAATTAACTGTGTTCATCCTCTACCTTTCGTCACATACAGTTACAATTCAAGTTAATTTTACATAAATTTTAGTTAAATTAAATTAGGTTGACGTTCATGAAGTATTTAACTTTTCATATTTTCATGCGTAATTATTTTCATTGACGAATAATATATAAAACAATAAAAACGTGAAATCAAACACATGAAGACATAATTTATCGAAATGTATTTAATAACATCACAGGAAATAAATATAAATTTTCATCCAACGCCAAGCCTGTAAATTGTATTGTATAAAATATTTGACCGTTAAAATATTTCTTTTGAATTCGCGAAATTGAAAACAATAAATTTCTTTCAATAACAAAAGTTCTTTCTTTTGAAAGAAGATTTTAATGGTATACGGGTACGTTTATAATTGAATTTCATAAACTGATCGTCGTAAATATCAAACCACCTCATTTTTGAAAGCCAATTCGATAAAAATGCCTACATGTTTTAAACATTCATTTTTCTATTGGCACAAATAAAGTTTGTGTACAAATAAAATAAATATTTATGTTCACCAAAAATTTTACCATGGCCATGGTAAAAATTGAATTCGAGCCCTAATTATTGCTGCCCGATAAACTCATAGAACCCTTGTAAGGCCCCAAATAGGTTAACCACTGGCCCTTTGTTGGCGTGTAATGCCGTCCCATATGAAAGCCAGAATGGCAAGCCATAAGAAGCCCTAATTAGGCAAATTAGGGTTGACCCGAATAGATTTTCTTTTAATTTTAGCTTTTTTAGGCCCTTATTATACAAAATATGAATAGCCCCAATTGTTTTGAAAAAATTATAAATGGAGAATAAATTTCTTGGATAGTTGGAAAGTTGTAAAATTTGAACTTCCAATTACAATTTCAATATTTATACAAATATGTATCGACAATGCAATGTATCTTACATCAAAACTCATATCCAAACACAATCAAAACTAGATTTAATATGATTCTGTCACCTATTTTGTTTCGTTTGATGTCATCTTTTTCCACTTTTGATTAACAAAGATTCTACGTTTGATGATGCATACAGACAGACACGATTTGTTTCAACATTTAATGTTACATTTTTATGCCATTTCTTAAAGACTGCATATTATACAAATTGTCTTCAAACTGTCAGATACATATTTTAAAAGTGATTGTTGAATGTTTTAAAATTTTAA
>JAPYZS010001310.1:0-17123 GCA_030522925.1 Trissolcus japonicus | reverse complement strand
TGAGACTAAGGGTGAAAGTAGGGTAAAAGAAGAGATCGCCGAGACTAAGGATGAAAGTCAGGGAGAAGAAGAGATCGCCGAGACTAAGGGTGAAATTAAGGTAAAAGAAAAGATCGCCGAGACTAAAGATGAAATTAAAATAAAAGAAGAGATTGCTGAGACTAAGGATGAAAGTAAGGTAAAAGCAGACATCGGAGAGACTAAGGATGATGGTAAAACTGATGGAAGAACGATAGACGAACATTCAATACCATCTAGTATTATAAGTACAGAAAAAGAAGGGATTATGTATGTAAGTAAAATCGACGAAAAAATGACGCAAGAAACATTTAGTTCCGCTGACATTGTGACAACGAGCGAAGAGGTCATTTCTGAAAATGAATATAAAGCCGAAGTTGACGAAACAACGACACAAATGAAATTAATATCTGATGAAAAAGTTATTGCAGAAAAATCTAGACCTTCTGGTTTTGTGACAACGAGAGACGAAAATATCGATGCCATTAAAGATATAGATTTAGTTGACGAACAAACTATGCAAGATAAATCAATAACTGATAGCGATGTAGCTGTCATAAAAAAAGAGATCGCTGAGAGTATGGATGCAAAAAGTGATATAACAATTATAGAGGATACATCTACATCTACAGGCATTGCGTCAATTGACGACAAAGACATCGATATCATAAAAAATAAAGTCACAATAGACGAAGAAATTATACCAAACAAATCACTACCTGATACAGTTACAGAAATAGCAAAAGAAGAGGTCGCTGTAAAATCTAGATCTACAAGCATTGTGACAACTGGTGACGAAGGCATTGGTGACAGGAAAGATAAATTAGCGATTGACGAAAAAACAATGCAAAAAGAGTTATCTACCAGCGTTATGAGTACGGCAATAGAAAAAGACTCTGAGAGTAAGGATTCAAGTGGAACAGTCGAGAAAATAATGCAAGTGACACCTAGTTCTACAGATGGTGTACATGCAGGCGAAGAAGAGATCCGAAAAAGTGAAAATGAAGCTGATGAAAAAACGATGCAAGAAAAATTAATACCTGCTACAAGTACAGCAACAGAACAGATCATTGAAAGTATAGATGCAAGTAGCAGTGACAAGAAAATGACTGAAGAAATATTTAAATCAACTAGTATAGTATCAACAGGCGAAAAACTGATCGCTGATATTACACATGAAGCTAAATTCGACGAGAAAACGATACGTAAGGAATCAATATCTGGTAGTGATAAAAGTACAGCTAAAGAAAACATTCCTGAGATCATCAATGTAATCAAAGGTAAAGATACAATAGACGATAAAACACAGCAAGATGAGTTAGAATCTGATACCGCTGTAGAAACAGCAAAAGATGTCCCTGAAATTATGCATATAGATAAAATTGACGAAAAATTGACGACAGAAATATCCAGTTCTAGTGAAATCGTAACGAGCCTTGGAGACGTTGATGGCGAAAAAGACTTGTCTTCTACCAGCATTATGAGTACAGCTGAAAAGATACAAGAAAAATCAATATCTGATATTGCTAGTAGTACAGCAAAAGAACAGATCACTGAGAGTATAGATGCAAGTAGCAGTGACAAAAGACTGACTGAAGAAATATCCACATCAGGCGAACAAGTGATCGCAGAAATTAGACATGCAGATAAGATCGACGAAACAACAATTGGAAAGGAATCAATATCTGGTATTCCCTTAAGTACGGCGAAGGATGAAATCGCTAAGACTCTAAATATAGGTAAAACTGACGATAAACTGATGCAAGATATAACCAATTCTATTAGCGTTGCAACTGCAGGCAACGTCTATGATAGTAAAGATAAATTTGAAATTGACGGAAAAAAGATGCAAGAAGAGTCAATATCTACCAGCGCTATACGTACAACGAATGATGAAATTGTTGAGATCATAGATGCAAAGAAAATTGATTCAAAAATGATGCAAGAAACATCCAAACCTACTGGCATCGTGACAACAGAAACTGAGCATGAAAATGAAAAAATAATTAGAAAAGAATCAATTTCTGGTAGCGCTATGAGTACGGTAAAAGATACGATCGCTGAGTCCATACATACAAGTGTAACTGACGAAAAAATTATGCAAGAAAAGCCTATATCTACTGACATCTCAACAACAAGCGACAAAGATATTTTTGACAAGAAAGATAATGTTGAAATTGGTGGACAAATGATGGAAGACAAATCAATATCTAGAAGCGTAGCAGAAATGGCCAAAGATGAGATCAGGGAGACTGGGCGCAAAACTGACGAAATACCGGTGCAAGAAATGAGTAAATCTACTGGGATTGCAACTACAGGAGACAAAGACATTTGTGTCAGTGAAGATGAATCGGAAATTTCCGGAAAAATAATGCAACAAGAATCGACATTTACTAGTGTTTCATGTACGGCAAAAGAAGAAATTGCTGAGGTTACAGATATAAAGGAAATTTATATAAACATGACGCAAGGAATTTCTAAACCTACTGGCACAGTGACAACAGACGAAGAAAAAAATAAAGATGTCGATAAGATCGACGGAAAAACAATAAGAAAGGGATCTGGTAGCACTATTAGTACGGAAAAAGATGAGATCACTGAGAGTATAGATGCAAGTAAGGCTGTCGGAGAAATTATGCACGAACCACTCATATCTACTGACGTTATGACAACAAGTGGTAAAGATATCTCTGATAGTAAAGATAAAGTGGAAATCGATGAAAAAACGATGCAAGAGAAATTATCTACTAGCGCTGTGACATTGGACAAGGAAGGCAAAAATAAAGTCGAAGAAAAGACAATGCAAGAGGAATTGATATCATCTAGCGTTGCAAGTTCAGTTGACGAGAAGATTCCTAAACCTGAAGAAGAAAGTAGGGAATCAATGCTAGATAAATCAAAATCTGTTAGTGTCGTTATACAAAAAGACAAAATGGAAAACGCTGGACAATCAACTGCTACGAGTGTTACTCCAGAACTTCTACCTAGTGTTATTAGTAGCAAAGAAGAAGAGAGTTTAAAAATTGAAACTGAAACTCCAGGACTGTCTGCAGCTAAAGATATAATTGAAGACAAGAAAGTTATAAAGCCTAATAATCAGAAAGACGACCACGATGTTTTTGACCAAGAATCGTCAAGTCATGATGAAACATTTGATACAGAAATCCATAAAACTATTCAAGAAAGTAAAGATTCTTCTAAGTATCAGAAATGTGAGACATCTGTAACAGATTCGAGTGGTAAATATGATACATCTCGTAAGTCCAGTATTGCGAGTGAGAAAGAATTCGTTAAGTCTAGATCGTCTAGTATTGTTGACGATAAAACAGAAGGAGATAGAAAACAATCCACGAAAGAAATCAATGAAAAAGTCAAATCTAGATCAGAAAGTATTGTTAGTTTGGAAAGAAACATTGATTTTGAACTTGAATTTGATGATAAAATTCACAAAACTGTTGCAGATAAATTGCGATCGACAAGTATTATAAGTGACGTTGGGTCTATTGACAGAACCAAGTCACCAAGTTCTGACAGTGATAAATTTGACGTTAAAGGATCAAAATCGCCCAGTATTATTGACGAAAAAATTGATCATGATGATGTGGCGCTTGAAGAAGATCAGTTACAAGAAAAAACGGAAACAACAGACAGTTCTCAAATTAACATTGAAGAAAAGGACAAGAAACCCAGTCTTACAGATTATGAAAAAGACTTGACAGCTAAATTGCAAAGCCTTTCAGAATATCAGAAATCAGACCAAGATAATGAATATATGACAAGAAATGTTTCAGATAGCACTGTAGAAGAAGAAACTATAATTCATCAAGAAAAACAACTTCGATCAACTGATTCTGGTAAAAAAGAGTCTCCACAAAGTAATTTCCCAACTGAAACCAAAACACCAGTAGATAGATCGCGGTCACAAAGTGTTTTCGAGACAGCAGAAAAAACATCATTAGGTCGTTCTAGAACCGCTAGTTTATATGATGATAAGCTAGGGCTTTCAGAATCATCGAAAATAAATCCTAATGAAGAGAAACCATTTCAAGTAAGTATTTCACCTACTACAGAATTTGCTCCCCAAGACGAAGAAGATTTATCAAAAATACCAATGGCAAAGAAAATTGAGCTTGAAAAATATATCATTGATGAATACATCACGAAAAATATAAAAATTAATCCAAAATCTCTCGAGGAAATATCAAAACTCAAATCAGTATCAAAGTATATTGTAATATCTATAATTGAAGGTATAATAATCAATAAAAAAATGAGACGAGGTACAGTATTCGAATCTGAACCAGAATCAGACAGTCACCCATCTGATTCATCGATCCATTCAACTGTGAGCAGTACAAAAGACGTGAAATCAAGCTATTTAAGTGATACTGACTCGAAGGAGTTCAAAAAAAGTCCCAGCCCTGATCTTGAAAGATCTGAACCACACATTGATGAAGAAGTAACACTTTCAGAAGAAAAACGTAATCAAATCGAAAATTTCATTGTGGACAATTACGTTTCTAAACGAAAAAAAATTACAGAATCGGAAATGAATAATATTTTGTTAAAAACCGCTCTTCCAAAGTATATCCTTTGTGAAATAATTGAAGAAATTGTTCTGAAAAAGAAAGCTCGAAAACAATCGATAGCAGAAAACTCAATTTTTCAGGATACTGACCTAGAAGATTCTCTAGAAAAATCACCTGTGCATTCTTTTCCCGACGATGGCCGATCTAGTGACCACTGGTCACATGAACAGAAGTCTTCTGGGTTTTCAACGCCAGAAAAAAAATCAGAGAAGTCATTGTATCCAGTTGATTATGAAACTCAATTTCATAAGGCTTTTGTAGGAGGAATGACTGAAATTCGAACAACTCATATTACAACTTTGTCAGGAAAATCCACCCCTGATTCAGGACAGAAAGAAGGTACTCCAGACTCAGAATTAATTAGTGCAGCAACTGAAGAATCTGATAAAACTGATAGAAAAATCAATAAAACTGACGAGCAAATCGGTACTGTTAAAACGACAGTATTTCTGAAAACAACTCAAATTACAGAACAATCGGATGGAGACTTTGATACGCTTAAAACAAATGTACTCACTGAAAAGTTGAAATTTGCTGAAGCAGAAACGTCTGAAGAAATATCTCAAGATTCTAAATCCAAAGCAGCAGTGATTACAACAGAAATTCCTAGAACTACACATGAAGAAAGATTTGATATAACCGACAAACCGGATGAAATACTTACAATTGTGTCGTCAACTTTAGTTGGTGAAAATTCGGATGAAACAGTCTTCGAATTGACTTCAGCTAATGAAGGCGTTGATGCTGATGAATTGATAGAAAAACTAACTGCAGGCATATCAGGTAAATCTACACCTGATATAATTGGTAAAGATGTACTCGAAACTGGCTCAATAGAACAATTAGAGCATTCCGTATCACCGGTGATTCGAGATTTAATATCTGAAGACAGAAGTTATTCTGGAAAGTCATCACCAGACATATCACTTCCGAAAGATATTCTTTATAGTGAATCTACTGGCAAATCCACGCCAGACGTTTCTGTGTCGCCCTTAATTCGTGATGGAGCAATGATGCAGTCGTACATTTCCGGAAAATCAACTCCTGATAAAAGGTCAGAAGGAAGATCAAAAACTGCAACACCCGATAGTTTTAGGTCGGGAGAAGTTATGCGAACAATAATCACGACAACAAAGACCATGTCTGAAGATGGAGATATTATAACGACTACAAAAAAAGTGACTGAAACTACTAATGAAAAAGGAGAAACTGTAATCCTGGCAGAAAAAACCGATGTTAAAGTAGATGACAGAGTTGATGAGTCATTGCATGATGAATCATCACGAACAGCTGATTTTTCGTCGGCCGAAATGAGCAGCAGTTTTTACGGGGAACTTCCTACCCAACCTATAGATATGAAAATAGAGGCTTCTGCAGGGCCGAGTCAAGAAGACTACTCTTTCAGACAATTCACAAAAAAGTATGTTGATGAAACTGATTTAGAATCCGAAAAAGGTATAACAAATCCAGAATCGCTTTTACAAGAAAAAAAAACTGAGTCCACTCAAGGCTCAAGTTCTGATCCCATGACGGCATCATTCATTGCTGCCAAAGAAACTAAAGATCTGGAAAAAAAAGATCCTCTCGAGGGTTGGGATTCTCCTTTAGGGTTACCTTTTCCTAAACCTCCACGTGAATTTAATTTACGATGTCCTCAAACTTCTACATCTAGTTCAGCTGAAGTCAGTCCTGATAGCCAAAATTTTGACGTAATAAAAGACTGGGGGGAACCTTTGAGATTGCCGTCACCAACTGCAGCAACTAGCGAAATTTCGAACAATGCATCATCAGGAACTCCGCAGAAGGAAAAGAAAGCCTCTCGAAAAGTAATAATGGAGAATATTAAAAATAAAAAACTTTCAGAGAGTCCAATTAAAAATGATAAAAAATTAAAAGATTCGAAAAACAAAATGCAACCAGTTTATATGGATTTGACGTATGTACCTCATCATGGAAACTCTTTTTATACGGCACTTGATTTTTTCAAAAAAATACGTGCAAGATACTACGTATTCAGTGGAACAGAACCTAGTCGTGAGGTATATGATGCTCTTTTAGAAGCTAAAAAAACATGGGAAGACAAAGATTTAGGTTAGTATGTCATTTTATTGTTTTCACAACTTCTTTTCAAAAACGTATTTCACAATTATGAGTTTTCTTTTCATTGTAGAAGTCACCATAATACCGACTTACGATACCGACACATTGGGCTACTGGGTTGCTGACAATGAAGAAGCACTTACTGCTAATCACATCGATTTGTCTCCATCGGCCTCAAGATGTACTATTAACTTACAAGATCACGAAACCAGTTGCAGCGCCTACAGACTTGAGTTCTAGGGACACGCAGCAGGCTCAGCTTTAATGGTTGAGTTTTGATCGTAGATACCTGAAACGTGATATTCTTTCACGATCACAATCTATTCTACAATACATACATGTAGATTCAAAAATTCTATGTACTAATTATAATCGAGCTTAGAACGGTGCTTTTAAAGCATACGTTGCAAGTTTAAGGACGCCAAACTGTCGGCATGTCAAATCAGATTTTAAATAACAATCTATAGTTTATCTTAAAGCATAAAATTGCTTTTGCTTTGTTAATTTTTTTAATAGAAATTCAATCAACAATGTACCTGCACCATTGCCTATGAACAAAGCAAATGTGAGATGATATGATCAGAATATACACACAGACATGCGTGAATAACTATAAACATCTGCATAATGACATGGATAAAGAACTATCTTCACGTTTTGAGAGACTGTAATGTTGCATTGGAATTTGTTTTACCGAGGGTAGTCAAAATTATGATGACAGATTATTACTGTACGAAAAATGCACCAAAGTGACCTCGAATTGAATTTAAGTTCAATTTTTTTAATCGCGACGTAGGTCAGTAATCGTATATTGCATAAAGAAAAATGATATTCAGAATTTTTATTTGAGACCCGAAGTGGATGTTTTATTATTAATGTTAAATGAAGGCTGAATGTGATCCTTCAATCGAATATAACACCACTGGCTATTTTAACTTGCAACATATGCTAAATCAAGAACCAACGCTTTATAATAAGAAAAATTTACATGAAATGCTGAAGATACGACGCAAACTTGCATCAGGTAATAGTAATTTACTTCGTTAAAGTTCACGAAAAAAAACTGTTATCAATGTCGTGTTACGCAATGTAGAACGAAATACTTTCACTAAGTTTCTAAAACCAAACGATAGATGAATCAATCAATATAATATGAAATGTATGATTTTATGATCAAATACAATAGACCAACATTGGAGTATATCAAATATGGAAATCATATTTCATATTACTTTTAACATAATCCATCCATGATAAAACTAATATTAAAACTTGATAAAATTTAAATATAATAAGTGTGATGACATCAATGATTATTACATATTTGTAGGTCTATTGTTTTGATTAGTTAAGTTATTGAGTTATACTACAATCTAATTTGATAAACTATGAATGCTTGAGGGGGCGAATTTTTGTATTTAGACTGAGACACCATCGGAACTGATGATGAAAGTGATAACAACTCGAAGAAATATATGCATTTATAAACGCAGTCAAAATGTTGTCGTATATTTTTCATATACGCAGTTATCAAGGCTACTTATATACTAGATAAATGTTCATCCGAACATATATTTAGCATATAAGTAAAATAAGCAGCATATTTTCCTGAAAAGACGATGAGATTAAGAGACGACTATATATCATTGACATAAATTTAAAAGTAATAATTAGTCGTCACTTGTCTTGCTCGATAAATTTACTAAAAATATTGAGGCTTTTCAGTCCTTTATAAGTCCAGCTTCATGAAATCCTTCCACACTATGTTTACTTATCTTAACAACATTTTTTCTTTGCTAATATATTTACAAATATATTTATTATTTTGTTATAAAGACATAATTAATTGTTCTGTCAGGTGTTTAATGGTCTTTGGGCTATGGTCGTTTGAATCGATTTTTTTATTTGCGTAAAGTGCCTGTTATATTTACATTTAACGCCTAGTTGAAATTTAAAAAAATGTCAATACCGATCAGTCTCCGTGCGATTAACCAACGTTAGGAGTAATAATCAGAAAAAAATGTTTATCGCAGCAAAGAAGAAAGCAGTAAATTCTAGAAAATTCTTATCTTAATAGGTAAGATAAGCATTTGAATGGAAAGCAAGAGTAAAACATACCATTAACATCTGAGTCGAGAAAGTCCAAATATCGTCCAACCTGTAACTAGTAGAGTAAAATGTATAAGAACTGTCATTTGTGAGAATTTTACCGCCTTCTTATATTGTTTTGCCTGCGCTTTATTTCGAGAACCGTCCGTTCTTAATCTTTTTCGACAGAAATATTTACACTCCGTTGATTCCTTCCAAAATGTAAAGTCTCTTTACAGTGCATGGCCAACATATTATCAACGTTATAAAATGTAATATGACTATTACGTAAGCCAAACATTAAAAAACAAGCCCAATTTTAGAATATGAACGTTATTTTAGAAGCAACGTCTCATGACATAATGGTGATGAATTAAAACAGCAGCTCTAGATAACAACCAAAATCGCTCAGCTAGTTATATTTGAGTTTCCATGTAACAAGACTCTAATCCAATGTCGCTATTTCTATTGAATTATTACGATAATTTATTAAATTTGTTTGAAAGTTAAGAGCTTAGAATATCATATTAGACACATAAAAATAATATTTGTAATATTAATAATAAAGTTCCACATAAGTTCCTAATTAAACAACACTTTTATTGTTGATGCTGCACTTAAAATCAGTTTAAATTCAATTTAAACTCAACCGATGACGGTACGACGAAATTGGAGCTTCAATAACACGAACTTCATCTTCATCCAAAAAGTTATAAAATATCAGTTTAACTTTTTAAGTTTAAAAAGAGAAAACTGAATTATCCCCCACATTTAAAATAAAAAAAAAATATTTCCCGGAACTTGTTTAATTTGTCAACCTCAAATTCGTACTATTCCGGACCACTAGATTTGATGGGTTACACTCATTTTTTTTCTATTAACATTCTATAACATTCTATTTCAAATTTGACATTAACTTTGTGTTTTATAACTTTAGATAAAAAACATTAGGTTTTTATACCAACGTATGAAAATATTAAGATAGAAAGCACTAGGCTCAAGTCAAATTTGGAATATCGCGAATTGAGGAATGACACATTTTGAAAATACCTAAGAATTTCTCTTTATAAAAAATTCTTCACCTCTGTTATAGTATCATTTGATTTTTCCAATCAACCAAAATTATTATATCGCAAGTTTAAGAAACTTCGTTGACCATTTGACCATAGAGCTAAGAATCCACTTTAGCCTCCACTTAACTCATACCTCGATTTACGAATGTCGCGACAAATAGAAATTTGTCAACGTAACAAGATTTCTACTCGTTGTGCTACGAATCATTCATGCCACTTAAGTTAAAGTTACCCTCCTCCCCCTCTCTCCCTCATCTTCTCTTTATCACTCCAAATTTTCATTTCACGACTCAACGCTTTCCACAGCTTACACGTACGAACACACATATGAACATTCGTACGCGAAAGTTGAAAATTGATAGAACAGTCAACAAGAAGCGAACTGTACCTATATATTAGTGTATTCAACCTATTACTATATTGAACCTCCGGATTGTAAAAAGGAATATACGTTCCAAATTCCTTCGGATGTATTCTAAAGTAGTAGGATTTTATTTAAAACAAACGTTGCTCAAATGAAAAAATAAAAAGATCACCATATAAATATGCGTTTTTCGCATTTTAAGTATGTTTCTTAAGGAAATATTTTTGTAATAAAATGAAAAAACATCATTTTTAGACGCGTAAATTTCAACATATTTTTTACTTTAATTTGCAATAAATGTGTTTATTTAAAGTAAAATAATTCAGAACAATCCAAAACCGCATAGTCCAAAAGCGAAAGCAAAATTATTTATTAATTATCAATTATCGGAGAAACGGTTTCCGTGCATTCAAAATTAAGAAAAATATTTAGGAATTTTTTATTCATGCCTACTTTCTGGAACAAAGTTGTTCAGTTTGATGTTGAAAAGTTGATTGGAAAGATTCACATTGAAATATATATAAATATTTTATATTTTTCTTATGTGGGTAACTTTTGTTCAAAATATAATCGTACAATCTAGGAAAACGTTTGAAGAAACTTCAAGCGTAAGTTCTTTTAAGACTACGGGGGTTTAATTAACGAATGTGACCGGTGCCACAAAAGCGCCGATGTTATATGGTGACGCAACTGTGTGATATCTTTTAGATCACCTATGATAACTGTCAGTCGAAAAGAATTTTATACCAATGGGTAGTTGAAACGGTCTTGTTGCACCGGGAACTATGATAACATAATGGAAATTATCATATTTAGAAAAGAGCTTTTACATAATACATTTAGAAACATAATGAAAAAATTGTTGGGAAATTTAAAAAACGATGCAAACCGGCGTTTGATGTTGGCTTTATCATACGTGAACCCCTGCATCGTGTTACAAAGAAATAAAAACGTTTTCAACATGATTCCATCAGGTGAGCATGGAAATTGATCATCACAGAAAGTTAGCTTGGACTTAACAAACTGAAATTTGCAATTCTTATTCCCAGCAGAGCACCAACAAGCGTTTCTTCGATTACAAAATATAAAGAGAACTAATTGTGGAGTGTTCATGGTGCTACGATTATTTATTATAAACATTATTGAACCATGTTATGCTATATAATGCAATTAATAATATTACGAATATACTGTATAACTTAGAAAATCATATTTTATTCCCTCTTCCCTTAATCATTGTTTCAATTTACCATCATCCACTAAGAATAAGTTTATTCACAATGAAATAATTCAAGGACGTCAGATTTACATACAATACTGATAGAGTCGCGAATCATATGATTATTTAACTAAATAAAATATATTGTTTGTGATGCCTCAAGTTACATGACTCTGTAAAGATGCAATTTTACAATTTTCTTTCGAATATTTTTAAAATTCATGATGTCAAGTAGTAAATAAAATTGAATCAATCAATTTTCAAATATATATGTACAAACTTTTTAATTGTGCAAGTTATTTTATTTCCGAAAAACTTGTTTTCCGGTTTGCTCAATGTTTCAAATGAATAAGAGTAAGTATAATCAAATATGAAGAGCCGATACAATTGTCGTTAGACGAAACATTCGCTGTGTAAGGAAATGCTGGTGGAGGGATCTGTGGTCAAGGATTTCGTATGTACAGATTCGAAATCCGTGAAATTAAGATAAACTTGATCACTTATGAGTCAGCGTAAATGGATTGTCACAAAGTGTTAACAAAGACGAAAATTAGACATAAAAACCGCTCTCTAATAAAAATTTGAACAAGTCAAGCGAATTAAGAACTTCACTGTATATAATAATTCACATATTTACGGTAAGCGGTGGTTTCATCTTCCAATTTTGTAAAAAAATGATTAATGGTAAACTGAAGTAATCATGATATATTAATGTTATTGTTTTTGTTGTTGACTTACTCGAATTGTTGATATCATGAACTGTCCAATGGTACAAGCATGTGTTTTTTCTAGTAACTTTGTTATTACTAAAACAATACATTGTTTTTATTAATTAACATTATACAAGTTTTGTCATTGATAAACATACTTTCAAAAAATTTAAAGTTTTATGAAATGTTATCAACCGTATGTTAAAAAGTAAAGTTTGAATAAATAATTAAAAAGTCCGTTTTAGGTATCGAAAAATAGTTTTTTCAAATAACTTTCTAACTAATGAAAATAAATGTTTAGAATTTTATAATTAATACTGTCATTATCTATGGTATATATCAGTACTTTAGTAAAATGTATGTAATTTCTATTTTTAATTAGCGTTTCCCAAGGTACAAGCTATCTCAATGTACAAGCCTTTCCCGTACGTTAAGGGCATAACACACTTAACGCTAACATTTTCGACTTATAATGAAAGAATACCAAAACCACAAAGATGTTGTATAAATAGTATATTTCTCTTTACATTATCTTAAATCTTAAAAGGATTATAAGATTACAATTCATCGGTAATCATAAGCGTGATTGTCATAATTTTTAAAAATTAAATTACAATACGACGCAATAATATTTCGAAATATATTCTCAAAAACTTAAGTTCCTTGCACATAACCGACGTACAAATATAGCATAGAAATTAGATTATTATAGTTAACATATAATTCGCAATAATTTTGATAAAAATGCAAGACATAGAAAATATGTCATAATAAAAAATGCTGAAACAGAATCGCGCCGTATAACTACTTTTGCTAGAACTATTTCACTATCGACAATATTCATCATGAAAGACATTTTATATACAACAGGTGATAGGTTAATTCATATTTTTTAAAAAGAATTATTCATAAAGACAATTCACGTCTGATTAGTTTGTTGACATGTTGATTTGTTTACATTTGCGCATTTTTTACATTAGACATTTTAAAGTGACATTTATTTAAAACTTCATATATTTCGACAATTATAAGTCAAAAATCGGAATGAGCGCGCAAAGCGCGTGAAATTTCTAGTAAGTTCAATCTGTATAATGCGAATCATGTTTACTCTACAAAATAAGACGGAAATTAAATAGAAAATATCGTAAATACAATACGAAAATCGTAGATAAAATTGTATTGATACATAAATAGTTTTATAAGAAAAATTCCACATTTAATTAAGTTATTTATTATTTAAATTGTCAAAAAACAGAACGTAATTTTAAAATGTATTAGAAAAACTGATATTACCTCTGCGTGTTTGTGAAAATTAGACACAGTGAAATGAATTTCTACTTTATTAGATGTATTAATCGCAATCTCTGGAGTATTATAGCCTGTGTAAAGATTTTCGTTTCATTAAGAATTTCAAGACAAGAGACTTAGAAAATTAACTTTTTCATAAGTGGCAAAATTTCTCTTGTATACTGCAATGATTTGAAATCAAATATGAAGGGTAATATATTGTATAGACTTTTTTATAATAGAACATGATCGAGGCGCACCCTCAATATTTTAAAATTTTGACACATTAAAGTTTGACCTAACTTACTAAAAATACTAATCAGAAAAAAATATTCAATATTTTTATCTTTATTCTTTATTTAATTTAATTATACACATTTGACGTAATTTTCAAACTTTAAGTGTTAGCATTGTGTCTAATGTTTTACTTGTTGGAATTGTAGAGTAAAAGTGAGTTATTTAATTTTTAATTTCGAAGTTATCTAGATTAAACGTCTTTCATGATGCGAATAGTCAAGTCAAGATAATTTTGGTTTTTACAATTTTTTTTGTTTAAAAAGTGTGTCAGTACAGCTTTTTGAAGGTGTATAGAACTCTTTCTTGGCGAATGAAAAATTTTCGTGATCAGCTTAAGTTGTTAATAGTTGTTTGTACTCACACAGAAAATAAATAATAAATTTAGACATGATTATTGTAAGATTTCAATTCCATGTACTGATAAGGCACGTGTAAAGTTGAATTCTTATGCTCAACCAATAGGTGACCTCGTCGTGAAGATGCTCTAATAACAAGAACAGTTTCACCTTTCAGGAGCACTACTTCACCTTCTCCTTCATCTGAAAAAAATATTATTAACTGTAGAATTCATTATCTATCAAAATCAATTTTAACTTTGAAATGATACAATACAAATAATATTCAAACTACCTGGAAATGGCATTTTCATAACTCTAGTTTGAGGATATCCAAATTTTGTATTTCCAGTAACTGTATATGATCTACTTGGCGGGACAGGTGGTGGACGTTCCTAAAAAATGTTATACATATTTAATTAATAAAATTACAATTAAAGCAATGGAAATTAAATAATAACATAATATAATGTTTAAAAACCTACTAAGTCTAGACCGAATAAAGTACATGTATTTTGTATCATTTTTTGATCAGCGCACTTTTCCGCAGGATCTGGAGGAGGAGTACCAGCAATTGGTTGTGGTCTTGGGCGAATTCCAATACCCGGTCCTGTTGGAATGTTTCTTGGAATATTTGTAACATTCTGAGCCAAGTGAGTTTGTTTTTTA
This sequence comes from Trissolcus japonicus, assembly GCA_030522925.1. Classification (NCBI taxonomy): domain Eukaryota; kingdom Metazoa; phylum Arthropoda; class Insecta; order Hymenoptera; family Scelionidae; genus Trissolcus; species Trissolcus japonicus. The sequence continues at coordinate 2,374 of JAPYZS010001310.1, read as the reverse complement.
CGAATACTTGAGAACAATGCAAATTTCGATTTTCGTAAAGGCCACCTTCTTCGTGTTCTGTGACCTCTCCAAGAAGCCTGCAATACAAGTGTCACTACTAATTTCTTCACATCAATTTGACAATCATGAAAAATGGCAGTTGTGAGCATACAATATGAATTCACAAAAACAAGAGACTAATTTTCTTCTGTAAAAATTCCCATTGGTAAATGAATAATCAAATGCACATAGATTTTCATGATATTTTATCATGCTTAAAGGAGAATTTACTATTATAAATCTTCTTCTTCTTTCCTTTAATGGCTATGAAGAACTAAACACAGTTTTTCCTCGCACGCCAGGACTAGAGACTATTATAAATCGAAAATCAGAGTTGAGAATTAATAATTCGAGTTTTTTGCATAAAAATAATTTTAAATTTATCAAATTACTTGTATAATAGTAGCAGCTTTTCTTCGAGTCTCATGCCTTAAATTCTCCAGCTGCTGGCGTATGCCTTCACTTAGGAAAATGTGTCTTCGTCCAAGAGCCCAACTTGTGCTTGCTCCAAATTTGCTTTTAAATAATTGAGCGTTTTGTAAAATAAGTTTTGTATCATCAACAGCCTGGTCGTCAATCCTTCGCAATTGTTTGAATGGTGCAAGCAACCTGTACCTTGAGTTAAAAGCTTTAAACCGCATCCTGTGTGGATAACCTGATTGCGAACATTAATGAATGAGAAATTTTGTTGTTAGCAACATACGAGACAATGACTCAAGTGCTTATCTTACCTCCAGCCATTAAATTTACTGTTTCTAAAACTTGTAGTGATCTAATCTGACGCATTGTCACAGCTCTGTCCAAATACATCGGAGTTTCACTAGCATTACTTCTTATACACCGTACAAAATACGGTCTAGCGTGTACCAAAGTCCGCAATAAGTTATCCAATCTCGTATGAAAATCTTGCGTTAACGTTGAAATCGGCTCATCGCCATTCAATCTAGCATTGAAAATGATTTAATCTACACAATTGGTATTCAGTGTACTTACAATCATTAACAATTTCATTAACTATTTAGAGATTTAATTTGTATTGTTTGACTTCCTACTTACAAATCAGTGTGTGAAGTTGGTGATATTCGGAAACTAACTCCTCGTGGAACTGTGTTACGAGAATACAAAGCTTTGAGCTCGCTGCCAAAAAGATGCGTTACAAAACCAAAGTTGCAAGTGTGTTTATAGAAAACCGCAACCAAGTCATCTGGCACAACATCTTTATTAGTTTCTAGAAAATCAGTCGTGTCATAAGTGACTTTGCCGGCAAAATGCTGGATCCTAAAAGACCTGCTATCGGCTGTTCGAAATTCAAGTAGCCGAGGATTTTGTTTGTGCTGAACTTTAATTTTAGACACGTAGTTTTCAGCTGTGCCTCTAATTGAACACTCTACGTCTAACATGCTGAGCAATCCAGTACGCTAAAATAATTTAGATTTGAATATTGTCGTTGTTGGATACATGTTGGATAAGGTATGAAAATAAAATTGAAATAACTTACCAAAGATGAAATAAGATCAATGCAAGGTACATTATCTACGTAATCGACCTCGACATCGCAACGGATACCTTCATCTCGACAACTTTCAATAGAACTTTTGAAAATATGAGTGTTATAAAAATGTTGCATGGTTTCTGCACACAGGTTTATACAAAGGTGTTCAAGTTGACTTGGTTTTGGATCGTCAAACCCAAACATATCTAAAATTCCAATAAAACCATCGGTGGCATGACGAACGGCGTTATTCAATGCTGTCATACTCCTGGACCCAGTGCCACCTTAAAAAACACGAATTTTGTAAAAAAATTCTTGTAACGCCTGCAACAAATTTTACATTTTATACTTCGCTTTTGAACAATAGTTAAAAATATCTTATTTTTCCGGAATGATGATAAGAAGCAGGATTCAAATTTTATAATGAATTTACTTATTTAATGTTGGCAGAACAACCGATCCATTTTGGTTTATCACTGACTGCTAAAACTCGCTAACATTCGTCTAACTTTACCCAAGTAGAAATTTCGATCGGGCTGAAACCTGGCCTGACCAGGAAACCATGCGACCAGATAATGACGCGGCATGGAATCCTAGGATGGCACTCACGTGTATGAGCGTCACGCCTGGCATCCCTTAGGGCCCAGCAAGGAATCCCGTTTGACTTGACCAGGGCCTGGCCGGGGCCTAGTCGGGATTGCCATTTTGAAAAATTAATAAACAAAAAATTTATTAACTAATTATACTATTTTTTTCATTATTTAATTTATTTTCATGATGTTAGAGGATTCGAACCCAGGCCTCCCGCGGTGATAGAACACTGTCTTATCCACTGAAAAAAAA
>JAPYZS010001309.1:0-17133 GCA_030522925.1 Trissolcus japonicus | reverse complement strand
TGCTTCGATTTCCAGCAAAATGTACATTCTGTGTTTGAATAAATTATACTCTAGGGTTTGTGCCAATAATTTGTGTTCAATTTGAACTACGGACAGATTGTCAAATTTAAAAAAATCAATTTCATTTTCTTCACATTTTTGTCCTTCTTTTAATTACACAGATTACATTCCAGCGTGCACAGTTTCGGCGTGTTGAAAATAACTGTGTAAAGACTCTACTTTTCGGCAATATTCAATCCCAGACTGACAGAGATGAGTTTCTGCAACGGCGCAGAGAACTTTTATAAGTTTTAATTTGTCTAAGTCTGCAATGAAGTTTTGATCTTATTAAGAAAAGTATACCAAGTATGTTCTATAGTTCAAAATATGTTTGTTAAATTGAGATAAAGGTTTTATACTTTGCTTTTATACTTTCTCATAAACTAAAAGTTTATATCGTTGCGGCTACATTTCAACAAGATAAAAATACTCAAGAGCATTAATATTGTAAAAATGACTTTTATAGCTACGTATGCAGATGATACAACAGGAGGATTAAATAATTAACGAATATGTTTATTGTTATTGTACTTAGACAATGCGCATGAACAAAGTGGTTTTGTGTTTCAACTGTGAAATTGAAGTTATGCTTGGAACGTTTTCATACATTTTAACATTTTACATGCATAAATGTGAACATATATGTCTTTTATGAAACATTAACAATAAAACAAGTTCGCAAGTGTATTGCACTATGAATTCGGTTCTAACGCAATGAAAATAATTTTAAAAACGTTTCTTCTAAAAAATGCGCACTTTTTTTAAGCAATTCAAATGTTTTTTGATTTGGAAGAAACTATATTTTTCCATTGTAATAAAATTGTAGCAACTACTGAATCACATGCTGATAATTTAGAAATCTGTAGTCCAATTCATTCCGTCGAGTATTCGAATTCCTAAGGTTTAGCAAATTCCTTATAGAGGGAGTTACTATGCCAATCTGATTATTCATTTGTAATTTTAAACAAATATTCTACAGTTTTTTTTTCATCTGTTGAACTATTTTGAATAACAATTTTTTCTTAGTTTTCAAAACATCTAATCAATCTCATTTTTTATGGAAAAATTTTAAATTAGAGAGCACACTGAAGTTTTAATTAGGATTACTGATATGATAATTTTTAATTATTCATCAACGGTTCAACTGCAATATTATTATCACATTTTTTTTCGATAGATATTATACATCTGGTTTCTTTTCAAATACGTTTATTATGATAAGATTTTCAAACGAAAATCTATATATTTTTAGACCAATTATTCATTTTAAGCAAGGACCTTTTTAATTTCTGATTTAACATGATGCAATGTTTAAGAATCGCTTCGATTATCGCACATAGTTCAAAGAAAAATGTTTCGAACTGAATAAAAATGTGTGATTATTCAAATTATTTTTATTTATATAATAAAATGTATGATAAATAAAATTAAATATGAAAAAAACTTTACATGATCTTCGATGCAACATTCCAAACTTCTGACATTAATATAAAGATTACAATGCCTTGTCCTATTTCTGAACTCTTCAGCGTTTGGATTGTATTTACAAACATGATTCCTTTCAAAAAGGTAATACTGAAAAGGGATCTCATACACGTTGCAATCCTTATAAGATTTTTTATTTTCCTCGTATCTTTTTGGATTATTAGACAAATCTAAATTGAAATGCAGTTTGTTTAATTGAAAATTAAATGTTACTTGTATGAATTAAATATTATGAAGATTATTTTAAAACAATTATTCATGTTATTTGAGTTAATTTAGAAAATGCACTCCATTGTATAATATTTTAATTGAAAACTTGTTCAATAAAGTAATAATTTATATAACAATTAATTGATATATAGTAATAATTATATTTTGCTCATTTAAATGACTACTGAGAGGCATTTAAATGATTTGAAATTTATTTCCAATCAGTATGAAAGTAAAATTCAATTAATTTCCCTATTTTTTTAAATTTATTCAGAAGGTTTATATTGAATACGGCTTTTTCATCAACGAACAGCAAAATAAAGCAATTTTGAAAGACTTGTTACGGTTTCATGAAAACTATAAAAAAGACTCCCTCTATGTTTTGCATAATATACAAAATCTAAATATTTATTATATACATTTTATCAAAAAATATAGATACAATTTTGAACTTTGAGTCAATACATTTAAATAATTTATAAGAAGAATTGTATAAAATTTACTTCAATGAATAAATTTATTTAAATCTTATCATCTCAATGTTTTCCTAGAAACATTTAAAAAACGTTTAAACAATATGTTACAATGTTACAATTTAAAAAGATTTTCATACTACTTTTAAGAGAAAAGAATTTTCAATAAACAGCTAAACTTTAAAATAAATGGTCTTAAGACAAGTCTAAATTTTTCAACATCGACCAGAACTTTTATTTGTACTTATTTATTTTTACTCGTCCACTTACATCGGTATTTTTGATTCATATATAAAAAGAATTTTATAAAAAAATACTTTTCAAAAAAATAATTGTCTAAACTTATACTCTGATAAGGCGATATCAATTATCCCCTCACATGAAGAATGAAATATTTCTATGTTATAACAATGCCCACGTTTCTATTTCCGAAATCATGTAAGAACGGCCATCTGATACTCGATAAAACGACAGCTTATCAGTCGACAAATTTTATCCACCTTATCAGTGTCGTCCAATTGGCGGACACCTGAAAGCAGAGGTCGCGTGGGGAGAGGGATCTAAAACACCGGCCCAAAGTGGACTCGTGCCATTGCTGCATAAAATCTTGTATTAGCCTATTTGAGCATCAATCATGAATGATAATGCGACGTCTGTGATCAAAGGTGAACTAACTGACAGTGCTGTGCAAACCAAAGAAATGTCGCTGAAAGAAGAGGCCGAGGAATACGAGAACGTGAGTTATTCGGTGAACATCGCCTCCAAGATGTCCTGGGGATCATACCAAGTAACCTACGAAGATCCAAACCGAAACCAGTTTAACCAGGACGTGGCCGCGGATAAGAATTATGACCAAAGTCGGATCAAGTACTCTCCCCAAGGCTCACCAGAAAGCTACCAGCAGTCTTCACCCCAATACACAGTGCCTAGCAATGTCATAACAACAGCAAGGTCGTCGAATTTTATAGTTCCTTCGCCCACATACAGTCCGCCGGAAATAAGATCCACAATGACCTTCAGTGGTTCCCCGATTACCACCTACAGTGTCACTGATGTAGAAAAAGTTTCACCTCAAAGTGTGGTGAGTTACAGCATACCAACAAATTCTACGATCCAATATGGGGATGGTTCACCAGGTATGGTGGTGCCAGGATCACCACAGAACGTTGAAGGTTACGTGGTACAGGACATTGGGCAATCACCACGGGAACCTGCGGGTGCCAATAGTAACAGTTCGCCTAGATCTGTCGACTACTCGAATTTGCTCAACAGCGCAAGTGTGTCTCCAGAACACATGAACCGATACGATGCGATCGGGAATGATCCTTTGAGTTCTCCGAACGGTGAATCTTCGTCCCCTGATTGCAACCGCAGAGGACACAAGAGATCTGGAAAACATGGGCGAAAAAAATCTCCTAAACGTAAGTTTCTTTTGCAATTTGATTTTTTTCTGATAAAACTTTAGAGGACTGTTTCAAAAGTCAAAAGTTATTTATAAATTTCTTATCAGTTTGGAAGATTGACCTGGATTAAAAATAAAATAAAATTATTCCATCAATTTTAAGGTATTCTTGGAAACGTTGCGTTTCAATTTATTCAAATTTTTTTGAAAAGAAAACCATTTTCATTTAATATATTTTTTATATAAATTTCCAACAATTTTTGAATTATACTTTTTGATTTTTCAAACAAACTTAGTTATTTATACATACAATGGTTTGATCAAAAATTTGTGTACGATTGATTGTACTAACAAACTTCAATGTTATGTTCTTTTTTCAACAAAAGCCATTATTTGCTCGTTATAAAATCCTACGATTTGTGACGAAATTGTTTTTTTTTTCTAAGTTGCTTACCAGAGTGCTGAGTTTTTTTTAATGTTTATGCGTATTGAGAAATGATTCAGTTCTACAAATAACAAATAATTAAAATTTATATTTTCGAAACATCGCAATATAATTCATTTACCCACTTTTAAACCGTACCAGTTATGTCATTTTTTATGAAATTGCAAAAATCAGATTCTACAAATTTTTTGAATGGATTTTTTTCTTAATACCACATCAGACTTACTTAAGCGATGCTAAAAAAAGCTTGGTACCTATATCGATAAGAAAATTTGTTTATTGATGTACGAAATTGTCACTTTTTTTTATAAATCATGTTCTGTTAAAGTTCATAAAATATCGTTGAATGATAAGAAAATATGATGAAGTAATAATGCGAATAAAAATAGAATCCGTTTTAGTATGGTAGAATGGTGTCAAAAAAACATTGCATAACAGATTTTTCTTTTTTTGTAATAACTGAAGTAACAGAAACATAAAAGAACAAAAAAATTGTATCGAAGGAATATAAAAAATTAAACTTGATAGTTTTTTTAGCATACTCTAAAAGTAAAAACTCAAAACGACAGAGGACGACCTTCAGCAGTGAACAATTGGTAACTCTAGAGAATTTGTTCAAAAACAACCGATATTTAACTAGACCAGTTCGAGCAGAAAAGGCACAGGATCTCGGACTGAAAGAGCGGCAGATTAAAATTTGGTTCCAGAATCGCAGAATGAAAGACAAAAAGGAACGCGAAACCATGGAACAAAAGAGCCAACAAGGTAAAAATTAACACATCTCCATTACAAAAATAAACTTAACTCATCGTACCGGATAAGTCGCGAATCATCTCGGTGTGAGGAGCGTGGGAAAACTCGTGTTTGTGTTGGTACGGTTAGGAGGGATACTCTGGCACGATGAATTAGGTTGATTACAAACAAAGTATTTTGATTTGAGTTTATTTTTTATCTTAGTTTTAACCACTTTTATTTCCATTTATGATTAACCAATATTTTTGCACTGTCTCAGGATATTCTGCAGATTCAATTCGAATGTCAAATGGAACGAAAGTGAGTCCGACAAGGCTAAATAACTCGAGCACCAATGGTAGAAGTCCGGATTACAAACTGCAACTCAGTCAAGGAATGGTATCAGGTTACAATTCTAGTTTTCTACCCCCGTCATTGGCTCAACAAGAACACCTCAGACAGCAACAGTATCAGCAATATTACGCACACAGACAGTTATCGCACCAAATGTCCCCGTCGATGCATCCCCAGTACCAGCAACCGATGCTGCAACTTACCAATCCCCAGATGTATCTGCAGCATCATCCAATGCATCAGCAAGAAACTTTGCACCAGCGATTGAATTCCCAACCGGCTTTACCGTACTTGCGACAACGACAGATGATGGGAAACAACATGGACCGGTCTGACGTTGCTTACCAGGTTCCAGTTTCTGTACCGACCACTACAAATGGACTCTCGGAAAGGGCTCCGGGCCTAACAGCTGGTTCTGAATCGACTGCCCCGTCAGGATCAGGAGCACCGGGTCACGGTACAGAAGACTTGCCGGATCTCCGGGATATCACTCATGATATTGATGCTATTTGTTCAAACCAAAATAGATTAGTCAGAGTTCATCAAGAAGAGAATCATCAGTGGAGGAGCGAACAAGAAACGGGCGATCCACGATTGTTATCTCTGTAAAATTGTTGTTAAAATTCATTCTCAACTTTTAATTGTTGCTAATATGAGAATGGATTGATGAACTTTCATATATTTGAAATTTGTTAAAATGTAAATAGCGAATATTAATTGTATCAACTGACGTAGGAGAGGCGGAATAATATTTTTTGGTTTTTAGACTGTTGCAAATAGGAAGTAAGAAAAATATATTTCACTCTCTGGACAGATTTTAAAGAGATGTCAATTTTGTTATGTTGTGAATTTCTCATAGTTTTACAATTATCAATGTTATAGTATTTTTACTATATTGAAAATTGTTCGTTGCATTTTCAGTAATCTTAGACTTTTGTAAAAGTTATATTTTTCTTGTTTTTGTATACATTATTTATAATTATTTGTACATAAATTGTTATTGTAAGTAGACTTCATCGTTTCTAGAAATTTGCGTGGCTCAATAAAAAGAGCTTTTTGACAATATTAAATATCCGAGTGCCACGAAATATGAATTAAAAGTGACAGAAGTCAATTTTTGAAAAAAGGCCGATCAACAAATTTAGTTGCAATTAAAATAAGTTAGATTATGTTTGAATCTTCTTATCGCGCATCGATATTACTGATTTTATTGGAATAAAACAAAAATTTAAATAGCTCGTCTCTTATATTTATGCGCCAATATTATACTATTATATCAAAAATTGTTTAATTTTATGAAAAAATATTGATTCATTTTATCATCGTTTATATCAGTCTAATTTTACTGAAAAATGAAAATGATGATAAAATGAGATAAATTTTAATGTCATGATTCAAAATTCTTCGGAAATTGAAATCATATGCTTGCATTATCATTGTGACGCATAAACTCATTAATATTTTAAGTCTATCCTATAGAAATAAATTCTGAACAGCTTATATTGATTGATCATGTTTTCTTTTGTGTTATTAAAAATGTGAGTCTCAACATTTATATTGTTTTAACTGGATATTTCTCCCATGACAACCAATTATGTTGAATAAATTTAATATTACAAAACAATTTATTTAACAAAATTTTAATTGATTAATTCAGCAGAGTTGTAGTAGCTATGCCATCTCTTGATGATTGTATAAAGTTTGCTATGCAGCGTGCTCGGTATAATCAACCGTTTTTAATAGAAAAGTAAAGCATACTGTATTCAAATTTTACTCTAGGCAATTTTTTATTTTATATATACAATTTTATATTTTGTATAAGATTTCAAATAAATATAATGTAAATCCCTGATTTTTCAAAATTTGATACCCTATTGATGCAACATCTGTGTAGTAGAAGAGCATCATAAAAAGCATCAACAACACAGTGTCCAAACAAAACGGATTTAAAAGTATATTCCTCTGAAAAAGAATATACAAAAGGCAGACGTAAGATTTCTGTGTTTGCAGTTATGAATAAACACAAACTTTACCACCAGTCCAAGAGTATATACACGGAAATAAAAACAAATATAAAATATATATATATTTCAACGTGCTTGATTTGTATGAATATTAACTAATTCATTCGATTAAAGAGAAATGAAAAATGGGAATGCTAATGTTATTGAAATGAGTCTGGTCGTAAAGGCGGAATGGATTTGCAACGAGAAATCGCAGCACCGCCTCTTGCACAATTCAAGTATTTTGTTTTTATTTTTTACTTTGTCGTTTTTTTTTATGTTTGATATAGTTACGCTGACTGAATTGCGCAATTATGGGGAAATTCAAAAAAACAAATTTCGACTGTTACACCAATTAAAAAATATTTGTCTCATCTGCCATAGCTTTTACAAATTATAATATCCTACATATATTAAATTTTTTTTATCATTTTAATTAATTTGTCACGTGCACTTTGAATCTGAACCTAAAGGACTTGGAAGTTTTGGAAAATACCAAAGGCCGAATTAATACAACTATAAATCACAGATGGATAAGAAAGAAGACCGACAAAAAAGGGGAAACGCCAAGACTGAGAGTGACTTGGGATTCGAAAAAAAGTGGCGAGATTCGTGAAGACGTTTCACCAATTCGAGTGTCTTCGTAAAAGGGTTTGCTTTCAGCATTGAACGTTGACGCAACTCCGCAGGGCATTTCGACATCAAGGCAGCTCTCTTCTTGACATAAGAGTCGGACCATCTCAGCTAAAACTCTCGATATAAGTATAGTTCCCTTCTTCGCAATCTTTTGAACCTTTAGGAAAAGCTACTTCTTTAGAATCAGTCGACGATATTTGCTTCGAACTTTTTGTTACCCTCTTTCATAAAAATTGCTATAAAAACAAATCGTTCATGAAAAAAAAATACATCAATTGTTTTTAACTTTTTCAATAGAACTGGTAGTGCAATTGCGGTTATCAATTATTTGGTGTAGGATTGGGAAATAAAAAAATTGCCATTTTGTGTGCGACAGAGAAAGTGTCGATTTTTAATTAAAAAAGTACGAAATTCGAAGGTGAAGTCGGAGAGGCGGTACCGTTGAATGTCATGGTGAGGGGCAGATATACATAGTTATATAGGCGGTGACGAGGGGATAGCAGGAATTGCGCCGAGAAGGTAGGAGAAATCAGAGATTGGGGTTGAAGTGACAAGGGGGTGGCGGTGGTGAAATGTTGGGGTAGCGAAGTTGCGATTCCATCTGCCCGCCTGTCATTCTGATATTACGTACAATGTTGGTCGTTGTTAGAGACGATCAATACGTTGCAATCTATATAAAATGGCTGCAAACTTCTCAAAAGACTATCGGAAGAATGTCCGTTCCTCCTGTTATATGGTAGACACAAAACGTAAACATTTTTCGATTACTCTCACAACGAGCGAACTACAAATTGCCAACCATCGCACGGCTCTGAGAAGACGGCCAGTTGTCCACTTTGTTTTCAATGTCTTGAACCATCCTTGAGTCTTAAATTGAAATCACTATACTTTTTGTACATTTTTTTTTGTCGCGAACTATTTACAACGAGATATGTGATTCCTTATTGAGAGCTCTTTTTGTCGATTCTGTTGGACTGTTATCAAACACCGTGACACTATCGGCATATAAGCACTGCGACTACTTAATCCTACTTATATGGACGGATGATGAAGAAGGATAGATTTAGTCGGGAGATACGACTTCACGAGTGTTGGGACACAGAGCGACTGAGTAAAGCTCAAAAGGGGATCATTTTGAATCTGACCGAAGTGTGTCGAAATTTATAGTGCTGCCCCTACCAGCGAACAGAACGTAGGGTCGTCGTTAAGACCGTCCATTAATTTCGCGTTTAGCCAAGAACTCGATTCTCTACCCAGATACAACGTACACGGCACTGTACAGTGTATACTTTTAATTCCAGTCTCTTCTCCGCGCAGCGTCTCTTGTCTCTCGAATAAAATAAAATTAGTTAATCCAATTACATAAATTCACCCACTTTATGCTCAGTGCACTTTAAATTTCGACAAAAATTGTGGTTTGGAATTTGGAAAAAAATCTACGCTCGTTCCTTGTACCTCAGATTCAATAAGAATTTGATTAAATGTTTCACTCTTTATTTAAAGCTAAACTAAATGTTTTTTTTTTATGATATGCTATTTAGATAAATTTCATTTATTTGTTCGAGGCTGAACCGAACAAAGAATATTTTGAATAAAAACCAACGGGATGATAAAAGGCGTTTGCCAAAGTTGGACTACGATTTTTCATCTGCGAGATATCAAGCATCGTTATTTGGAGAAAAAGAGTGCACGAGATACGCGAAAGGAAGTTTGCAGACTAGCGGAAACGTCGAGCGATGATGTTCATTTTTGAAAAGAGGAAAGGCTTCCGCGTCGTTTGCGCCGTGTGACGCACACGCCAATGCCTCGACGGAGAACTTCTCGTGTCGTTAACCAGCTCGAGAGTACAACTTTTTGGAAAATAAACATGTGAAATTGAACAAAAGATAACAATTAATCAACTACAAGAGAAGAACTTTGCGTCGAAAGAATATTTCGCCCAAAAGTAATTGACGAATTTTCGTTATGCGGTACTGAGAAAGAAAACAAAACAAAAAAACGGAACAGCGTGGAACAGAGCCGGTTGAGTCCTTCGGGTCATCAATCATCGAAACCGAGACAATTGAACAGTGCATGGAACCGGCTAACAGCTGTCGCCTAGTTGTATCGGAATCGAGTCCCGTATACGGGCCTACATTTCGACATACTGCTCTCAATATTTTTCTGTTTCAACATAAAATCATCACAAATACACGTTTTTTGTTGAATAAAAAAATTATTAAAAATTATCCACAATATTCTACATCATGAATCGCGATGTTATATTGTAACTATACGAATCACAAATTCAATGCAAAAAAACAGCGAAACCATTTATCATACGTCACATGAATTAATATTTAATGCTACATGAATTTCGCTATTTCTCGTAAATTGGATGTGACCCAATTCATATAATTGAAATTTGAACTTCGGAATATCATCCCGTTGGAATAACAAGAGTTTATCTCAAGGTTTAGCTTGAATTTAATACACATATTTTATTAATGTCAAATCACCATTGATAATTGAAAGAATGAAATTGTTTCAGTCCTGCGGTGAAATAATAACAATAGAGGAGCTCAGTTGAAATCTACGAAATTCATAAATGTGCATGTGAAGAATACGTTTATTAATCTGACTTTCGGCTGGCATCGCGGCGCATTAGCCTGCATAGCATATGTCAAGCGTTCCATATCGCTTGCTACGTTTCATAAATAACTTTAGTACAGTGAAAAAATAGGAACAAAATAAAAATTTCAATATTACATCGGATGGGCACGCCAATATTACTTGAAGTGTGATAGATAGACGTACGTTATTGTCTTTATAAAAACATAACCATATGTTTTAGAAGCTTTTATATTAAATTATATACCGCATCATTCAATCCCAGATGACATTGACATAAATAAATCAAATATTATCAATTTGCATTCCTATAATATTTAACTGCAATTGTTTTAAATTATAGTAAAAGCTCGTTCAACTGTAATCTTTTATAGATATAAAAGTTTGAAAATATAAAATATTGACATTAAATGAAAGTGAATCTGTAGATATTAAATTTGTTAATATTTTACTTGATTGTATAATTTTTTCAATTATCAGATGTATGGGACGTTTCATAGTTTGACATATCAGAAAAACTTTCCGCAATATATTGTCAATCACGATTTTATAGATATAACATAAAATGATAATGATAAAAATTATAGGTATAAACCTCAATAGAAAAGGAAATGTAGGATCTGATGTTGATAAACGAGAAATCTGTTAGAATTATAGCGAATACGACTCTTATCCTGCGAGAGGACCTCGGATTTTAGTCAAAAGTAAATTTCACAGATGGTGGTAAAATGAAAACGACACTTTGAATCAAAAAATTTATAGTCCTACCAATTTTTGTAAGTAAAAGAAATAGTAAGTTTAATTCGAAATTTAATTTTAAGCTAAAATTGACGTTTTCTGATACGATGAATTTTGCTTACTTTGCTAATTTGTGACTGGTGACTATGCACAAATTACTTGGATGTATGCGACAAATTCAAATTTATATACAAAAGATTTTTTTATCCTTTATTATGTGAAATTTCTAACCCTTTTTATAATTTTAATGCAACTTTTGGAGCGAATAATATTATTTAATGGACATTTCCAGAATTTTTCATGCAGATTTCATTAAAATTTTAACTAGTCGAAATTGCTCGCTATGTTGGTACGAAATGCTACTTATATATGCATCTCCGGAAGAGCCGGAGAATCCCAGCCATATTTTGATCGATCTGCGCGCCACGTGCTGGAGTGACGTGCAAAAAAATATATTCCACGATATACGTATATATGTATATAGAAAAACATACATCCACCCTTAATATTGGCTCGGCTCGATACTCTGTCAGAAAATGCTCATTTTCATACAAGAAAATATTGAAAGTGAGAACAAAAACGCAATTTATCTTTCGCGATTGATAGGATTAAAAATCTTCCTTTATGGGACAATTTGTGACTGCACAATGTTTAATTCCAAATTAATTATAGATGTCAATTTATTATTGTTCTGACTTTAAAAAATTGAACAAAGAAAGATTAATAAAAATATCTAAATCCGTTCGTTCTCCCTGTACAAGGAAATATAAAGGGTTGACAGTTTTCTTAGGTCATAATTCACACGATGTCATAAAATCTGTAATTGATCTAATAGTGAATCGCCAAGTGACGTGCAATTATCAGATGGTGTTGTATATGCCAATGATAATCGATTACATCGGTGTATTTAGTTTAAAGTAGAAAACTGTGAGATAGGACGAAGGGTCTGTCACCCTAATCGGGCTCTCTCTTTTGCTCCTGCGAAACAGGACGAGGAGCCAGCCATCTTGAATGATGTATGGCGTCCGTTACGAGGTCGACTGAGCGGCCATCGTTCAAACCATAGGCTTGGCGTTATACTTTTAGCAAACCATGTCGGGGACTCTCCAGTCTGCGTTTTTATCTGTTTCGTTTTTTTTTTAACTCGTGGTTATGTCAGTTGTCACTCATGAACAGAGGCAATAAAAAATTAACTGATGATTGTCGTTTGGACTCTTTTTATCCTAACTCAAAATATAAATTGGAAGTTCAGTTTCACAATGTTATACCTAAATGTTAATTATATTCTTTGACTTATTCTGTTCATGCTCTGTTCGACATATACAATTTCTGCGAATTAATAGTATCAAGATATAAGTTTAATCGATATTGGGGCTTTTACACGGGGCTTTTAATCCCATGCTGCGTATAACATATGCTTTTATCTAAATTAAACAATGTTCATGCGATTTTCATTTCCGGACTGTCAAGTACTAGATCTTATCCACAGGATAGTATGTCTCAAACTTTCAGAGAAGGTGCTCGGGAGAAGCTTTTTCACCCTCTGCATTTTGCCCTCGTGTTATGACATATAACGTCAGACATATAGTTATACATAACATAATCGTTCTTAGAATTTGACTATTCGTTTAATTTCATTTTATAAGCTCTATTAAAGATAATAGTAATTAATCATATTTTACTGATTTTTGAATTTTTTAATTAAAGACACTCAACCGATTTTGATAATTGTTATTTTATCGTAATTCTAGTAATTGATATACTAGAAATTGCACGTAAGACAAAAATATCTATGTTATTTGTTGATTACTATCAAAAAAAAGTAAGAACCGATTTTTCTATAATTGTCACCAAATGGTTCAAAATAACAAGGAGATTAAATTTTATTGAGGTAGAACTTTGAAATCAATAGAAACAAAAAGTTTCTTCTTACCATACAAAAGATTATAATAGTTTTTCTAAGAATAATGTAATCTTGAACAAAATGGAAAATACATTTTTCGTTTCAGTTGATTTTTTCAGTTAAATTCAGTTTGTATTTGAGATCAAGGATGTATTTAGGTATATTTGAGACATTATTTAGATTTTAAAAATATACAGTAAATAAACTACTACAAAATATATATGCAGTAAAATTTCTTCTTGTTTTCTTTATGTTTAATTTTTTTACTCCTCCTTGACTTCTCCTTGAATTAATAAAAGCAATCGTGAAATTAAAACTTTTCTATTAAAATTCTATTTACAATGAATAATTTTTTAATTTGATTTTTACGAGATTAAAGAATATGGTATTCACAAGTTTAAAGAGATCAGTAAATATAATTTATATCATCTCTTGTGAAGTCAGATTCGAAATGATTTTCACTTAACCTCAGTAATAAAACTCGAATAAATTGTTTATGTCAAGTTAACACCTTAATTCGGATGTATCTCGTTTGAACGACATGTCAACGGTGTAACTACTGTTCGGACAAAGGTGGTTTATGCGATGAGGGTAGAACTTGCGAGGGATGTTCAGACTAGTGATGATATATTATCGGGTGCTGTTTGCGCTTTGACGACATCGCGGGGCATAAAAACGCTGACTCATTTAAAACGGCCCTCGGGATTGCGCCAGGCTCGAATAAGGCTCCTCCCGCGTTTACTGTGCCCGAGCTCCGCTCATCCTCTGTCTTTCTATCGTCTTTCCATTCACCCTTCTGAACACCTCGCACTCTGATCCTTTTTACCGCATCATTCTCTTTTATTTTAGTTTAACTTACACGTCCAATGAGATCGGTGTTTCGTCATCCAAACCAAAGTGAATTGCTGAAACTTGATTTCTGAAAGAACAAAGCAAAATGTAATACAATTAAGTGAATTTAATTCAATCCCTTAAAATGATCCCTTGAAACAAACAGCGGAAAAATTAAGAGATGATTTATTTATGATATTTTTTTTCTTTATCGTAAAAGAAGCGCTTACTTGGCATATCAACTGCTTCGGTCATTCGTAATTGCTAGTCGTTGCGCATTATTTTTATTAAGACTAATTAATTGCAATTGCTTTTGTAATACGGTTGCGCTTTTTTGTGCTTCAGATGAGTGAAATAAATTTAGGGATAATGAAATGTTAAAACCACTTTAGATAACACTTTAGACAATTTAGATTTTTTTTATTCCAAAAATTGATATCGAGTTCATTTTTAAATTCATTTTTTTTTAGAATACTTGTCACGTGCCTATACCTCGATACCCATTCTCTAAAGAAGGGACGTGTATAGTTCGCCTGAAATATTCTTCCTTCGCGTTTTTATGGAGAACCAATAATGAACTTTTTTCAGTATAAAAGTTGATTTGCAGAGGTGCCTTCCTCTTTCCTTCGGTATCTGTCCGCCAACGAGGAATATCTCACTGCTGCTCGCGATATCACTCGTGGCATTGCTCATTACTCACGGCATCTTATCGTTCTTGCCTCCTACCGAGGCACCATTCCTGCAAGATCTTGCATCCTCTCTCATCTCACGCCTTCGCTGACTTTCCCGTTCCTCTCCCTCGCATTTTTTGTTTATTTCCCTTTTCCGTTTCTTTTCGCATATTACAGAACCTCGCCCCTCGCTTCTATTTTCATTTTCATAATCAAACATTTCTATATTGTTCGTCGCCATTATCTCCCAATTTTAAATGTTCAATTAATTACAAATTGTGTGACTTCTATATAAAAATTCTTTTTTCTCTCTTTTTCGTCGAATTCATTTAACTTCTTCCGAGTTAGAATTTATTTCAGGCTTCCTCTCGATAAAAACGCTGGGAATGTAAATTTCTCTCGGCGAACGTTTTATTCGTTGAAATAAGAAATAAGAGCATCTTAAAACCACGCAGGTCATTCACTCGCTATCTTTGCCATTACCAGGTTTCGTTAAGACGCGCAAAAATCCTCCCGATGTCGCACTTGTTCGCTTGCCGATAGATCAATTGCGAATGTTAGTCGAACATTATCACTGACTCCTCTGTTCCGCGACGCCTCGCTTATCTTAGCGTATCACATTAAATTTACTGCGGCGTTGATAGGAAAGTGGAACGAAAGTGGAGCACTCCTCTCTCGCGGGATTAACAAACCTACAGCTTGTCTTTTCATGACAAATTCAATAACATTTTCATATCACCGATGGAAATCATTGTACCATTTAAGTAAACAAATTCAAACAAGAAATTCTTATTTTCAACCTTAAACGTAATTTTTTACTATAAAAAATGTAATGAACTTATGTCTTAAATTAAACTCAAACAATGTTTTAGTTAAAGACACCTTTTTTCTTGTTTTTGTGATAAATTTAAATTAATCGTTTCTGTTCAAAGTGACTGTTTTACCAGAAATTACATTACGGAAAAAAGAAAATGAAATATACGCCCTTTGTCGCACACTTTATCTGGTTGAGAAATAATTTACAATTTTTCTATGCTTCCATCTTCTTCGCCTCATCTACAAAGTCGAGATATGAAGTCATAAGTATTGAGTTCAAGGGGTGAAAGAAAATCGTCAACGAGTGTCTTTCTTATCAGTGAATTAGCGATTGTGAGTGGTGAGGTGGTAAAGTGTCAATAGTGCAGTCGGTTGACGATGATGAGACAAATCTTTATACATATATGTATATGAATGCACAGGTATTCATCCCAAGCCATCTCCGGTTCGTTCTTGATAAGTTTATGGCCTCGGGTTCTTGACCGATTGTGCTTTTTACATTCTTATTACAGCGCATATTTATCTTAGGTGTTTAATATTAATATGCTATTAAATATCATTTATCTGAATAAATGTAATCAACAATCGAATGTCATAACAACTACAAGATATTAAAATTAACAATTGTGAATTTATAATCTTTTTATTTTCTTTGTAATCGCTCAAAAAATTAAATAAAATTAAAAAATGATCAGAACAGCGAGTCTTTTATTTTGTCCTATCTGGAGAAAAAAATTTACGAAAAGTTAAGAAAAATTACCAACTATTCAAAGTCATCCTGACATATCGTCTTTCGGCTATCAGGACGCAGTTTGTTTTTAGCATCATAGATTTCAATGGATCCTTTTACGATAGTTTGTTCGAGTAAAGTCAGCGTATTACAGATATTCTTGTTCCGCGTTTGAACCTGTAATGGAAGACGAAAAGTCACGTCTATCTTTGGGTAGACGGGCTTGATGTACAGTTCATTTATTATGCGGTTAGTTATCGCGCCTTTTCGTCTGATTTCCTTGGCAACAATGTCATCACCTTCCGACAGCTTCAGGGCTGCCTTAGCCATCGTCACCCACGTGTCTAACTTCATTCACCACACCAAGTGACATGCCGGGCCATACGTCATGCACCTTTTTTATCCACGAAAACTATACACCCGAAATCCCTTATTTTGCATGTACCGTTTTTCTTCGATTATCATTCCTCTCGGATGCTTTTGGTTGTACTTCTATAGTCACAAAATATCTCGACTTCCGTCTTCTACGTTGCAAGCAAATCTTATAAATTAATCCACTTTTATGAATGATTGTATGTTGCACATATTCACTGATTTTAACTTAAATCTGAATAATATTCCAAACTGATACCATTCTCTGAAAGAAGTATATTCGTAGTTATACGCATAGAAAATATATATATTATTACGAATTTAACCATAAACTTGCGATTTGTATAGATTAGATGACTGAACAATAAATATTTGAAAACATAATCCTTTTTTCCCGTAACAATCTTCGAAAGTAAACGCCTTAAGAATAATGAGTTTTTTTCTATTTCTAAAATTGTTGTTCGAATTATAAAATATAAACATTTTTTATCAATCACCAAAAAATACTTATCATTTACTAATCATTATTTAATAGTAATGATAATTTAGTTTAAGAAAAGGTCAAATTAAAAATGACTTTTTCTGATTGTTTACAATCTTTGAAAAATATTTTTGACCTAAAATTTTAAATCTATCATCTAAAATTTATTTTGAAAATTCTTTATTTTTTCTTTCTTAGAAAA
>JAPYZS010001308.1:0-17141 GCA_030522925.1 Trissolcus japonicus | reverse complement strand
ATTGTTAACATTTGTATCGTCGTTTATTTTATAAAGATTAAATAAACATTTCTTAATCGTGTGAGTGTCGTGATTAAATATTCTAACCCTGTCACCAAAATACCATCTATAATAATGTATATAAGTGACTAATTATTAGTTATAACTAGTTATAACTAGTCAAACTCAACGAAAATTGTTTTTAAAAAAAACTTAAGAAAAACTAATTTTATTATTCTGTTTGCCAAAAATCTTCCACTGTATTAAGTAAACGCCAATACAATTTCTAAAATAGCAACTTCGTTTATCATTTTGAAATCAATTCCTTCCTTGTTCCAGAAGACGTTCTAGAAATCAAGGCGAAATCCCAGTCATACCAGTGTCGTTTTACGAACACTCAATACAATTTTTTGACTTTGTCTACTTTTTTAAATCTTCTTTCTTTACCTCTTCTCTTTATCGCGTTCTTTACATAAAAAAAAACTTATTTTTTATAGTGTTTTTTGGGTGGTCGTTAATTAGTCCAAAGTTATACTATAATGAATTATTTTAAATAAACCTTTCCAAATTTTAATAACAATAGTCACTTAAATATAACAAAAGAAAAGACAATATTTCTTCACACCGTTGTTCGGGTACTCTTTAATTAGTCTGATGTAATGCGAGTGATGATATGTATTTTTAAATAATTACTTCTTATTTTTAATAACAAATGGTAATTTCAAATATGAAAAAAGGACACATATTCGTAACGCGTTATTCGGGTGGTCTTCAATTAATCTAAAATTATGCCAGTGAAAATAAATATTTTCCTTCAAAAATTATTTGCAATTGTAATAACAATTTCAAATTCTTTATAACAAAAAAAGACCCACAGCTTTAATTGCGATATTCAAGTAGTATTTGACTAGTTTAAAATTATGTGAGTGGATAATAATTTTTTTAACCAATCTTAACAAATTTAATAACAAATGCTAAATTTTTATGAGAAAAAAAAACCCTAGCTTTAATTGTAATATTCAAGCGGTCTTTCATTAATCTATAATTATGCGAGTAAAAGAAATTTTTTTCAAATAAATTGATTATAATATTCAGTAACAAATAAGAATTTTATTTGTCATGAAATATTAACATTTGTTACTGAAAATAGTAATCAATTTTTCTGAAGGAAATTATTTGCACTCGCATATTTTTAGAATAATTAAAGACCGTCCGAATAATGTTATGAAACTTTATGTCTTTTATTCGTTACTTAATACTAACATTGGTTCCTGAAAATTATAAACAATTTATTTGAAAAAATTTATTTTCACTCGCATAATTTTAGACTAATTAAAGAATTATTTTTGAAAATAATTTTTTTTGGTAAAAACCCGATGACTTTTGAACGGAATCCGAAATTTAATCAGAATATAAATTGATATTCTACAATTTTAGACTATTGTTTTTCACATTTTTCGTAATTTGAGGGGGGGGTAATTTTTCATGTAGGGGGTGGTTAGGGGTAATTTTATATGCCGTTAATTAAATTTAGGTGTTTCTGAAAGTATTCATGGGGATTGTTAGGGGTAGTTTTTATTCCTTTTTATTTAATTTCGTGGTCAATATCTTATCTGAAATTTTCTGCATTAAATTTGACGACTTGATGACATTTTTGTTCCATGTGGGGTAGTTAAACTTATTAGGGGGTTTTAGGGTGGGATTTTGTACCCTATCATATAGTCTATGATTATTCTTAAATTATTACGCTTAGTTTTTTTTTATTGGTGTTTTTAAACGCGTGGTGCTGCTGATTTAAGATTAAGCCAGCACCATCATTTTTCAAATTTGGTTTTTTAACCCTTGGGGGGGGTGGTCTAAAAATTTTTTCATACAATCTATAATTGTCTGTAATTAGTCTTATATTCTCAGTGCAAAAACAATCAATTCTATCGAAGTGGTGGGGCCAAGTTAAGTAACATAACCAACGGGTCGATTTGATATTGATTCCGGAATTTTGAGCGTACATAAGAAATTTGAAATTTTTAAATTGAGAAGTTTGATTTTAATCACGGGGCGAAGATAACGTATATGAAAAAAATAACGTTACAATGTATACAATAGAACTCTTCTCAAGTCGATAAACTTCGAGACACCTTTAAAGAAGTTTGCTCCGAAAGTAAATTATGATGTTAACCAAATCAAACGATTTCGAAGACGAGATAACCAGAAACTAAATTCGCAGCAAGAGGTATTCGCCGTTGTCTTGTAGGATACACACTTTCTGGAATCTATGGCCAAAAATAGAGTTTGGACATTGGTAGACAGACCATCCCAAAACAAATTTGGAAGAAGACCCAACATAATCGACTCCAAGTTGGTGTTCAAAAGAAAAATTGAAAAGACGGGAAATATAAAGTTCAAAGCAGGACTCGTTATCAAAAGATTCAAAGACCGAAACTACTATGATCTAAAAAAGACGTACGCTCCTGTTTCAAGATTACGTTTAGTTCGGACAGTACTGGCCATGATAAACAATTATGATCTTTACGCGTGCCAAGTGGATGTTGAGAAAGCTTTTCTTAATAGAAAAATAAAAGATGAGATCTATATGGAAATTCCGGAGGGAGTTCTGGTGTCAGACTAGGAGAAGGAAACAAAGGTGTGCAGGTCATTTAGGGCCTTGTACGGACTACGTATAAGTCCCAAAACATGGTACGAGTGTTTTTCAGACTTCGCCAATTCCATTGGCTTGACCAATGATGATACTGATCCATGTCTATACACGAAGTTTTCTGACGGAAAAATGATCATTCTTGTTTTATATGTGGATGATATGCTCCTGGCAAGCAATGATTAGTCTGAGTTGAATGTTATAAAGAGTAAGTTTATGAACCACTTTGAGGTGACTGACTTGGGAGAACCTCAAATTTTCTTAGGGATGGAAATGAAAAGAATTTGGGAAAAACGAATTATGACCATTAAACAGAAAAAAACATAGAAAAAATTCTACAAAAATTTGAATTTGACCAGACAAGAGCATCCCAAAACCACACCCATAGTTACCAGGCAAGTCGCCAACCGGGAAAGAAAAGAGCGAGAAGAAGACGAAAACAGAATGGAAAACCAGATGACTGTCATTACAATAAACTTCTCTTACAGAGAAGCTATAGGTAGCCTGCTCCATCTCGCGGATGCTACCCGACCAGACATCACCTATGCTGTGAATGTCCTCAGTCGACACCAGAATCCGACTGAACTGGAATGGAACATGGTCAGAAGAGTGTTCAGTTATCCGAACGGTACGAAGCAACTGGGTCTGAACTACTTTGGCAGAAACGAAAAACTGATAGCGTACTCAGACGCAAGTTTTGCGGACTGCAAAGGATCAGTGTCAACATGTGGCTAAGTAATTCAGTTGTTTGGTGATTCAATATCGTGGAGGGTAAATAAACGATCATACGTTGCTCTATCAACTTGCCAGGCAGAATACGTAGCCATGAGCCAGGCATGTAAGGAAATTGTTTCCCTCAACGCTTCAATTGAAAAGATGGCAAATCGAAGTTTCCTTCTATCGCGAAAACCGATAGAGAAAACAAACTCAGCCACATGACTAAGGTACACGAGCATTATGTGAAAGAAGGTGTGAAATATGACAGAGTGAAAATTCAATGGGTGTCAACCAAAAACCAACTAGCGGACATGATGACGAAACCTCGGAGCTTCGAGATTTATGGTAAAATGACGGACAAAATTTTAAATAACGAGTGGGTGCGTTTTTGTTTGGCTTATAGAAACTGCTGACTGAGTCTGAGAGACTCTGAGACAGGGGTTCTCAAGTGTGTTTTTGACTCCTGTCAGTTAAGTGAAATTTGTAAAAATTAAAATAAAAAAAAGTGGATGAATAAAAAAGTAAAAAATGATTTATTCGACAAGAAAATTATTTTATTCGATAAATAAAGATTTTTTAATGAACCTTTTCCTATCCTTGTCTTATGCTTACGCTATCCTTACTCTAACCTAACCTTACCACTTGTT
This sequence comes from Trissolcus japonicus, assembly GCA_030522925.1. Lineage (NCBI taxonomy): Eukaryota > Metazoa > Arthropoda > Insecta > Hymenoptera > Scelionidae > Trissolcus > Trissolcus japonicus. The sequence continues at coordinate 13,145 of JAPYZS010001308.1, read as the reverse complement.
TTTAGGAACGCACTTTAGATGAAAGTTCCGCGCATATCCGATTTAAAGGGAATATTTTGTTTATGTTTTGAATTACTAGTCGAGAGTTTGTTTAGGTCATCGTCAGTTCATTGTATAAAGCGGGATCAAATAGTCATCAACGACAAAAAAAGATTAAATAGTTTGTATGTCAAGTCATATCAATTACTTATACTGAATATTAATGGTGAAGAACTCGAGGATTGTTAGTAATATTTTATTTTATTCGTATCTAAATATTAAAGAAATACGTATTAATAATAATAAGAATATATTAATAAGGTAGATTATTCAGAGAATGTTTTAGAAAGTTGGAACATTATTAGTTGTCGATAACAAAAAATTGGTGATTTTATTTAGTGTTAACAAAAAAATCTTTATTTGAATCATTTTACTTACTGTGATTTGTTTAACATTTTTCGACAAAATTCAATAATGTAAAGTGTTTTCTATATATTATATAAAATTTGAAATATACATGTAACTTATTTATTTCAGATGAATCGTTTGGCTTGGCAGCTTTTCATATGATGTTAGCTGATGATGAAGATGATGACGATGAAATAATTGAACGAACGGTTGAACTAATCTGTCGGAGAGAAAGCCATGCCAAAATACAGAACTTTTTTGAAGGTGTGATGCCACAATATTCTCCGTCCGGTAAATAATAAGTTACTGTTGACACGTGTTAAGCAAATACTATATAAACGATTGAGTCGGTTAGTGGAAGAATAAAAATTTAAGTCGATTTAAGTTTTTTTCTAAAATTTACATTGTAAATCAAGCTAATAATGTATCAATTATGTAAATTTTGTATTGAAATCATGCATTTCAATGCGTAGTTGAAGTTTCACCAATTGTTCAATTAATTAATGTTTTGAATTGACTTTAAAAAAACTGTTCGAAGAAATAAACTCAAATCGACTTAAGGTCTTTTTCCACTAACGGACTCAATTTATATATACTGTTTTCTTTGGTGCAAAGTTTAAAGAAGGTAATATCATTTTTGTTGAAAAATGAAAATTACTGCAGTTTTCATCTAGCGCATTTCAAGTAACACAATACCTCTTGAAATTTGGTTTATTGTACTCCATGTTACTGAGTTTTTTTGTTTGATCACCATATATACAGAACTATATAAAGAAATTTTATTTTTATAGATTTCAGGAAGCACTTTCGCTTGACTGAAGTTGTATATGAAAATTTGGTTCGAGAACTTGGAGTAAGTTTGATCTCTGAAAATGCGAAAAATTCACCGATTTCTCCGGATAAGCAGATTATCATTACTTTGTGGGCACTCGGGAATCAGGAGAGTTTTCGGTAAATATAAAAATTCTTTTAGCATAATTAAAAAAAACAACTCAATCTTTGTGAAAACAAAAGAAAACAAAACTAATCTAACAAGGCTAATCTGCCCTAGTTTGCTCTTATTTTGCTAGTAGGGCCTGTTCTAGCCTAGTCTGGGCTTTAATTTCATTTTCATTTTCAGTTGCATTGGAGATCGTTTCGGAGTCAGCAAGTCGACGGCATGGAAGTGTGTTGTACGGACGTGCTATGTTCTTACAGAAAATGTTCATCGTAAAATTTTTTGGGAGACTAGGATTTTTGAGGGACCATCATTTCCTAACACCGTGGGATGCATAGATGTTTGCGAAATCCCAATTAGTGCCCCTGCAGAAAATCCCAACAGTTACTATAATCGTAAAGGATATCATTCAATGAAACTACAAGCGATATGTAACGATTCACTTAGATTCATTGATGTTCGTGCCGGCGAATGTGGTAGCATGCACGATGCTCGAGTATGGCGTCGCAGCGAAATTCGCGAGCGAATCGACCATGACGTCCAGGCTTATTTGCCAAATAACACTCATATATTGGGCGACAGTGCTTATCCTCTGTCCCAATATATGATGACTCCCTACCGTGATAATGGACACATGACACGGATTCAGAGTTATTATAATTTGCAACATGCAAAGACGAGAAGTTGTATAGAAAGATGCTTCGTTCTTTTAAAATGTCGCTGGCGACGATTAAATCACCTACTGATGTACGACACCGAGATGATTCCGATGTTTATTCTGGCTTGTTGCATCCTTCATAATATTTGTCTGACCAACGGAGATGGTGCCGATGATGACGACGCTAGTTTTAATCCGAATGTTGATGATGGGTTAGATGACAATGTTCCAGATGTAAACGATTTTTAAATATTAGCTGGAGACATGAAGCGCGATGAAATAGCGGAACAGTGGTACAGGAATCGTCCTCAACACGATTAACTCTTGTGACTTGTACTTATTTAACGATTCATAGGCATGAATAAAAATATCTTGATTGCCCGCACACGATTAGAAAAATTGTTTGTTATTATTTAAACCGATGTAATTTTTATTTCGTTCTATTTATACAGACATTAAATACAAATATATATACAATATTTTTACATATACAACAAATTCAATTAATATCAAATTATTAAATACAGTTCATTCATTGCATGTATTGACATCTTTTTCGTTTTTTTTTTTCTTCATTAAATAGCATTCTTATAGAAATGTCATTTTTCTGGATAATATAGCACTACCAAATGTAAACAACAAACAAGATAGATAAAATCGAAATTTTTACAAATAATAATTGGAATAATATCAATTGTTGGTACGAATAATTTTGACAACTTTTAAAATTAAAGATATTAGTCTGACACAATTATGTTATGATTACTTTTATTCTTTTTTGTATTTTTCAGCTGATTCTTCTCCATTAGCACCTGTTTCTGACTTGAAGCAAGAAAGAACAGGAGCTAAAACAAGTATTGAATGGCAATACTAATTCCGAGACCAATTCCGTGATAAAATGTCTCATGAATTTTCATTGAATCTTCAATTTAAAACATTTCATCAGAAAGTGCCATATAAGCTCATGTTTGCGACAAAGAATATTGGTTTGTTGTTAATGAATCAACGTTGCGTGTTATGAAATATCAAAAAAAATATTACTTTTTTTGTTTGCCTCACATGCTTATATCAGTCATTGTTTCATAAATTGTTTCAAAACTACTTTAATGTCATGTTTTTTTTTAATTAAATGAAAATGTCATCGTTGTTTGATTCAACTATGATCGTACTTTTGGTCCAAATAAAAAATGCAACACTTCACATAAGAATTACATATAAAGTGTTGCGTTTTTTATTTGGATCAGTATATCTTAGAACTCATTCACCTCGTATGCATAATTTTTTGTTTTAGTTAAAAATAAAATAAATAGCACTTATTGTAATGAAAATTTTATTCACATGTGAAGTTGAAATATCGATGACTTTTCATTTTGCAAGATTAGTCAATGTAAATGCAAGACATATTTCTTTAGTTTTGATGCAATATCAATAACTTTAAAATGAAAACATTTGTGCTAAAGGGCCACTGAAAAATTTGCACGAGTCTCTTCGACATAAAGAACAATCAGTCTGCGTCGCTGCACTCGCGGTCTGTCATCATGAATCCTCAAAATGTTTCATGTGAAAATAAATTAACAGAGTGTTACTCGATTCATTAATTGCATCTTTAAAACAGAAAAATGTCAATTATCATGGTATGAAAATGAAGTTTAAAATTAAAATATTATTTTGCAGTTGTGTTATCCGATGTATGTGTCACTGTTTAAGATCTTGGTAGCGATTAATGATGACATGTGTGTTGAAAATTACTATAATTGTCTCCAAATTAAGCTGCTGATGATTAACAAACGAATATGAAATAGAATTAAATTTTTAATTCAATGTATTTAAGAACGAGTCTAAATGGTATTTGACGTCGTATTGTTGTTGTTCTCAAAGCTCCGGAAGAATTTACATAGCCGTGCGATTGACTCCAAGCACACTTGACAGTCTCAAAACGACGTTTTTCTCATTTTTATCAGATCTCTTTCCGTTTTCTTTATCCAAAGAGAACAGATCAATTAGCTGAAACATAAGACAAGAAAACTATTAAATCTACAATTCAATTGTTTATTCGTTCAAAATACTTATAAGGACAAATTGTACCTGATCACTTCTCATAATTTCTAATGATGCGTTATCCGTGGAGATATAATCGTTTTCGCAGTCATGAGTTTGAATATCTGCAATCTTATGATCCATTCTTCGAAAGTCGCTCATGTATTCAATCGATAGACATTCATGACTTTGTTCTGGCCAATTCTGTGGGCATGGTCCATCGCCTGCAAATCTTTCATCGGATTCCAGTCGTGTTCGACAAAAGTGACCGTGTCTGCACTAGTCAAGTTCAGTCCAAATCCTTCAATCTGTGTAGTTATAACAACAAAACATCGATAATAAGAATGGCATTGAATCTGGCGACTGCGGAAGCGGAGTGACGTTAAGTGGCTGGTACACTGCCGTCGAGTCGGAGGTACATCACAGCGCGCAGATGCATTCGGAGCAGATCGTTCTTGACAATTGATATCCAACATGGCTTTGAGTTGACAGAAGATGAGTGCGCGATGTTGGCTGACCAGTTATTGCTGTTGTTGCTGTCCCTGACTGGAAGTTGTTGCGTCAATAACACGTCGGCGTTGCAGAAACTTCGTTGTTGTGGCTGACCGATTCCAGAGTCAAGCAGCATCTGCTTCAAGGCGAGCAAGTTTTGCTCCGTGCTCGATGTCTGCTTGTATTTTGTTGTTTCATTTTAGTGCATACTTAAAAAATTAATTCTTGTTTAATTCAGAGTCACGAGGTTAATTTATAAAGTGAATGCTTGGGACTAAGTACAAATTTCGGATAGTTTTAAACGTTGTGCAAATAGCTTCGTACAGACTACGCTGCAGAGGTGACTGGTCGCAATAATAATTGTGGGTGAACTTAAGTGACAGATCATTGAGCACGTCTTTCCTGTTTCTTCGCAATAAGAAAGGCAAAACCTAAAATCATAAAGAAATCGGTCGGTTAAAATAAAAAAAACCCTGCATTATATGTTAATTCGTAAACTCTGATTTTTTTATATACTGAACTAAAACTTTTTGCTCAAAGCAAAAAAAGCATGTACTTTTGCGCGTGATCTTGAAGACCATCTTACAGATCCTGAGAGTTCTTTCTTTAATTTAATCCTTTAGTTTAATAGATCTAGGTTTATTATCAGGATCATTTTCTCTCCGACATCCGTGTTATCTGTGCAAATTGTCGTTGCCAAAAGTTTAAAATCTTCTTTCACTAAAGTGAGTTTCTTGTCGCATCCTGAAAATATAGGAATAAGTTTGAACACTGTTCTCAGCACTCGTGTAACGATCCTGCCAACGTAATAGCTCTTGTCCTCGTGCCCACTGTCGAAACCACGTCTTTTTTTTCCGAGCTTGAATAGTAGAAGCACTGCATTGCAAATCGCTGACCACGCGTTGTTTAGAACATGCATGGAGCAGCGGCTTAGTGACTTCACTAAAAGTTTGTTGTCATTGAATATGTCGTTTCTGGTGATCTTTGTCATCTGTGTCATATCAGTCACATATGTTATGACACAAAAGTTTTCCATTTGACATTAAAGTCCGTCCACTGGATCGTAAACGAGAGGAACGACGGAGTCCGTACTGACACGAAACGAAAACATGCTTTTACCATTCAAGTTTTTACAATAACAATTCAAGTGATGTTAAGCAATATATTTAATTACACCTTCATGTGTGCTAGAACATCAGAATATTGGTTAAGGATACAATCGAAGATAAAACAAAAACAATACATTCTATTATTACAAAGTTCCGTTTCCGCACACAATTTAACGTAGATCCTCATTTTTTTTAAATTTAACATTGAAAAAATTAAGACGAAAATTTGCTGCTGCTGTGTTAATTAATTAAATTAATAACACAATTAAAAACGCTGAAATATAAAATATGCTGTAAACTTTTTGAAAGTTGAATTCGTTTTTTAATGGCGATTAGCGCCATCACTAAATTTCTTTGAATATTTTTGAAACATCTTCATGAAGCTTTCGCGTTGTGCGTACAAAAGATGAAATTGGTCAACGCGATTTTGTTGCATCTCTTGTAGAACAGCAATGGCTTGATCTTGCGGCCTTTCCTTCCTTTTCTTCTGCCTACTGCTTATCGATGACTCCATAGCAGATCGTTGTTTTTTGGCACTACTGCTGTGGCTTGTTTTTTCTTGAGAGACTGCGATTTTCTGAAACAAAAGCGTGAAAAATATAAGAATTGCTGAAACTATTGGTAACTGAAAATGAATAAAAGTTCATCAATAAAATGTAGAAAATATCTAAAAAATCAACAATCTTGAGAGTTATAAAAAATACATTTATTTTTAATTAATATTTTATATGAATACAGAACCAGTGAAATGTTTTTATAAAGAAATATTGTTGTAAAGCAAAAACAGTACTGTATACAAAAAAAGTTGAATTTATTTTTAAAAAGAATAATTTGGTCGTATCAAGTGCATTTTTAAACAAAATTGTAAATGTCACAGTTACTTCACCAGCCCCTACTGTTAATGAAACATTTATTGCGAAGGATTATCTTTGATTGTTTCTTTTGCGGAGCAAGAATTGGTGGTCCGAAGAAATTTTCTACATCTTCATCATCGCTAGTGTAACTATCAATTTCTTTTATCAAATCCTGGACTGTTTCAGTCGCACTGCGTTTATTCAATCCTGAAATGCTTGATGCTATTGAAATAGACGAAAATTCCGGCTTTTTCCCGAGAATCTCTTTCATCAAATCAAAATAGTCCCAATTTTTCCGGTCGTTTCCACTTTTGGAATTATGGTCTTTGATTTGTTTGAACATAGAAACCAAATCATTCCATCGATTATTACATTGTTTATTGGAAACTAAACAATTGTACGAACGCATGAGGGCAGCAAGATTTTCCTAGCATGCAATTTGCTTCTTTCGTTTATCTTGGAATTCATATTCCATGTCTTTGTAAGTTTTAATGAGTAATTTAGTTTCTTTAAACTCCCATGTGAACTTTTCACCTTTGTCAACTACAAAAAAATTAAATAACCATTTAGCGGCTCATGGACAGCAGAGACAAGAATGTGCGATACGAGAAACGTAAACACGCAAGATCGAAAATTGAAATTCCAATTAGCTTCATTATTATAACGAAATAATTTCGTAATTTTGTTATACCTTCTGCAAAATTTCCATCAACAAAAGGGTCCAACTGAAACATTGAAAACGCAGAAGTAAGCGAGTGACATTATTATTATTATATACAATTATTATTATTATATATATTATATATAATTATTTATCGTATACAAAAATAACATCAAACTTACAACTTCGACTTGATTCAGTCAAGTCGAAGTTGTAAGTTTAAATAAAAAGAAAAAATAGTTCAGTCTAAATAACGATTATTTAATAATTGTTTTGAAATAACACGTTTCCAATTTTAAAATATATGTATTCTCAAATGTACGTAAACGTTTTACTGCCACTTAACTCAATAAAATAACAGTACAATCAATTTTTCAATCGAATGAATGTTTGTTACAGTACCCTAAAACCTAAAAGTTGTTCATAATTGATATATAAAACATGTCTTATAATAAAATCTGTGGAAATGCATAAAAAAGAAAAAATATCCAAGTTGTCATGTACACAAATTATTATTACTATTGATTGAATGCAGTATTTTTTAATATCAAGTCGTTTTTTTATCAATGAAAAAAATGAACATTTTTTCATTTAATCATTTTATTTGAATATTATATTTTTTTAAATATAAATGAACATTTTCTCATACAATAATTTTATTTGAATATTAAAATTTTTTAAATATAAATAGCAATAAGATTACAATTATGTGCGTAAGAAAGCATGACAGAAACTTTTTATCGCGAACACTAACAGTAATTTTTATAATATTGTTGTACTTATTTATCAAAAAAGGCAATATTTCATCGCCCTGACAATCGACTTGGCATACTGGTTTTCACATGATTACAATATTTTTTTATCGCATTAAATGTTTTTCGTCATAAACATATTATAAATCGAATAGTGTGACAGTTTTTTTATTATTACAAATTATTCTTCAAACCATTGTAAGTGAGAAATTGTAATTGGCGTATATAAAAAATGTTTTCATTTATTATAAAATTATGAAAAAAAAGGAATGTTCATTAAACAACAACAACTTGCAAATTTAAATAACTTGTTTCTGATGGCGATGAGTAAATCGTCTAGATTTATTTGCTAGATAGCAAATGACAACTGAAATTCAATAAAGTAGACTTGAGATTTTTCAACAAGTTATTCCATCAAGCTAGCCATTTTATCAACAGATTTTTGAACTAATATCAATTCGTTTTTTCCCGACTCTTGAACAATTTGAGGAACAGACTCGTGTAAATTTCCGCACAGTTCAAGTAATTGTTTCTGGGTTCCCAGGAGCTCAGAAATCACTTTGTAACATTCTGGATGCATCTTTACGCTTTCTCTGTTTTGTGCATAGGGTGATTGGCCACTGCCCGAATTTTTCTTATCTTCCAAATCAAGGCGTCGTGAAAAGGCACCGGAATTTGCCGCAATAGCTGATGTTATTGTATATGCTGGTAAATTTTTTATTGAAGCATCAATATTAGACGAAGTAGCTGCACTTGTCTTGCTTATTAGCAAATTCTTTGTTGAAGCACCAGAGGTTGATGTTTTGTCCCATTTCTTTTTCTTCGAAATAGGCTGGTTGGTAGTGAAATCTAATAATAAATCAGAGATAACAAACGGGGAGATTTGTAATACCATATAACTCACTTTTGGCTGATAATGACGACCGAATAATAAAGCAGCAAATATAATTTCCTTTCTTTGGTTATTAAATAAAACTGATCGATCTTGCTTCTACAACAAACTGACGATGACCTGAACAAACTCGCGACTCGTGATTCAAAACATAAACAAAATATTTTCTTCGAATAGCATATGCGCGGAACTTTCATCTAACGTGCGTTCCTAAAAACATGTGGTAAGGTTAGGTTAGACTAAAGATAGCGTAAGCATAAGACAAGGATAGGAAAAGGTTCATTAAAAAAATCTTTATTTATCGAATAAAATAATTTTCTTGTCGTATAAATCATTTTTTACTTTTTTATTCATCCACTTTTTTTTATTTTAATTTTTACAAATTTCACTCGCAACTGACAGGAGTCAAAAACACACTTGAGAACCCCTCTCTCAGAGTCTCTCAGACTCAGTCAGCAGTTTCTATTAGCCAAACAAAAACGCACCCAGTTTAAAGAGTTAAAGACATTTAAAAGACTTGATTTTGAGACTAAAACAAAGATTTGACAGAAAAGATTGAAAGATGTATATAATTTCATTTTTTTTGTTTCAGGAACTTGAGATAGTAGAGGTATGTCATTCTGGAGAGACGCTGACATCATCATTTTTAGTCTGTGACGTCACATTTTTTGATATCACAGCATTTTTGCTGTTTTAGCAAAATTTTGTTTATCCTATGATTTTTTGCTGACTCAGCATTTTTGTTGTCGTTTCAGGAAAATATCGGGTTTCACACCAAAATATCAAATATGTTTTCTTAATATTTTGACTAGTTCAGCAGACTATCACACCAAAATTAAAAATGACATTTTTTAGATGATTTATAATTTCAAGTATTATTCAATTAATGACTCATTATATCCATTCTTAAAAAGTAAAGCTCACTCTGAAGTTGCATGTCAGAAATGCGCACGCATTCATATAGCAGGCGATCCTCAAATCATCGCGCGTATCGTGCGTATTTCAAATTTTATTTCATATTATTTCTTAATGTTTCTTTTTATTTCTCTTTTCTAATTCTTAATTCATAATACAATAATTATTGTAAATTGTCTATCATCTATCATCTATCTTTCCTCCCTTTAATCTCAACAATAATATAATGATATATTTTTTTACACATTAAAATAAAAATATCGATCAGATTATCGATTCAAATTGTCGCTATCTTTTATTCACCCCCTCTCGTAGTGTCGCTGCAGTTGCCTTAGAGGGAACATTTTCTTGCCTACTGAAACCGTTTTTACATTCTTTTCTTAAACTAGCTGAAACGTACAAACATTTGTCTTTATCTCTCGCCGGGTAGTCATATTTCGCGGATAATTTGTTTATTCTTTTTCGTGAGGATAAATAATGAGTGAAATGGAAATGGACGAGTTGGTATCATGTTTATCTTCGGATGAGGATATTGATAATATAAATATCAATGACAAAAACGTGTAAGTATCAACATTTTCAATAAATATCTATAATATTGTTGAACATATTTTAACGCCTAGATTGAATTGTTTGTTTTTATTATTCGGGATTAAATATTATATTATTCCTCATTATTGAGATTAACAATTTATTAATTTAATTAATAATGAGATTAAAATTTAATTTTTGTTTTTTTATAAATAAATAAAACTAAAAATAAAATGTTTTACAGGGAAATTTTAGGCTACGTTGATACTGTCAACCCTCCTCAAACCGTTGGCAAGATGAAAACCTATGATGTTTTCAAATTCATTATCTCGAACAAAAAAACAGAAGAGTGCAGTGTTCAGTTTGGGATGGAGATATTCCCGTCGTTCAACCAAAAATTAAGGCCGGCTCGGTAGGTCACATTTTTTTTATCATAAAAACAAAAAAACTGTAAAATATAAATGTTTCAAATTCAAATTTGAGCTTGGTCAGGCGAAGGAAACCCTCAATTCAACAGGGGAAATGTGAAATTCGAATTATCGATAAAGTCAGGCACTATTGTAGAGGTTCTTAAGGAAATCTGCGTGTTTGATGACATTGGAATAGATCCCACTGAAATTAAGATTGATGACATCGAACTCTGGGTCAATCAATGTGTTGGTGAGAAATATAATTATATTTGTATTGATCAATTTTATATTATTATTAATAGAAAATTAATTATAGATAATAATGTTTTTTCAGTTTTTAAAGCATACTTGAAATCACCATTTCAACTGATCACCATGAGATCAGTCGCTTTATATGGATGTGCATCGGTATGCAAAGGTATAGCTGTTCAGGAGGGCAAGGTTGACCGAGTCGAAGTGCGTGTGAGCCAATTTTCGCAAAATGCCAAGTTCTCTGTTGGCGACTATCTTGAACTCAAGGGATGCCCTAAAGAAGAAACCGGTATTCTATTTTTGTGTTTTATCAGATAATGATTATTTATTATTGATTAAATATATGTTATATTATATAATTCGCTTTTTTGTAATTGCAGATAAGTACAATGATACAAGAATATACTTTGAAGTTCAATCAGACGACGACATCAAAAAACTTTCTGGTGAAAAAAGAAAATCTTTGGATATGATAAAATGCATCAAAATCCCAAAAAGAGCTCGACGTGACGACAATAAAATGGCTAAGGGTGACAAAGAGAATGTGACTGATAATAAAGCCGTAGCAGAGTTGAAGGTTAAATCATTTTTTTTTTAATTTTGACTTATGTTTTTGTTATTAAATTTTTCACTTAATATTTAAATATTTTTAATTTTTTCAGGATGCAAAAAGTAACGAGAAAGCCAAAACGGAAAGAGACAGAACAAATGAGGAGACAGCAAATTTTGATATTTGATTAAGACTTTCAGTTTTTTATTTTTGAAAATGAAACAGTTTTTTTCCTGATTGTGTATGTTGAAAAAAAAAATCGGATTTCGAATCGAAAAAGCGATTGAGACTACTAGATTATTAGACGAATAGCTTAAGAATTTATCAAATAAAATTTGATTCCACTACTACGAGATTTGATTTGTGCTTTTCATTTTTGTCGCTAAAAATGCACTAGTGAAATGTGTACTTATGATTCTACTTGTGATCAAACTTAAATTACGAAAAATTTTATTTATGTAGAAATAAAAAATGATTGTACAGTTGCCAGCAACAATGCTCCACACAAACTTTTTTTCAAATATATAGTTTTTTAGTTTCGTCGATTGTTTGTTTGTGTTTGAAACATATGTTATTGCTAGCAATTAGTTACAAAAGAAAGTTGAATTATGCGATTGTTACTGTTTGCGACTGATACATTGATGAAAAGAATAGTAATTTGTTTTGTTTTATATTATTTGAAAAAGAATTTTGTAATGTAAGAAATTACATTGAATTTGAATTTTACTATTTTTTATATTAATTATTATGTCAGGATACAATTTGATGAGATTGTATTTGTTATAAACGAATTAATTTGTCTAATAATTTCTTCATATAAAATATATAAAAAATTTTAATTTGCTTTCGATATAATTATACATTGGTTCTTAATCTTTTTTTTATTAAAAATTACAGAGCGATTATGAAATGAATATTAACATGTGAATCGTTTTAGCTCTCAAGCAATACCAACTTAAATTTTTCAATTGAAATTCGTTTTTCGCGCTCAAAAACAGTACCAACGTGAAATGTTTCAGTTAAAATTGAAAATGTGTTATGGTTTACAAAGCTTTATCAGACTTCACTGCCCGAATGTTTATATTCAATGTGTATGCTAAAATAATTGTTTTAGTGCGTTATAAAGAATCCACACTGTGTCGTGAGTGTGAAAGTATGAAAGACGTTCACACAAACGCCAGTTAACGTTTCTGACAAGGCTATCACTGTTGAGCCTGTAAATAAACTATCAAAAATCAACAGGTGAGGTTTTGAGGTTAACATTATTTTGATTTTTATTTTCTTCCAAGTTATTTTCTTTCTTTCTTCCTATTTATTTTCTTTCTCATTAAGGTGTTTCGTTTTTTTATAATAAATTTTTTTTATAATAAATTTTACTTCTTTTAATAATATACATAATAAATTTTCAAATGATATTGTCACGTCAATAAATTGCTATCCCACACGAACAAAAATATAGTTCAAAATATATTTTAAACATATTTTGTATAGTTTAAATATATTCGCATATACTCTACGTATATCTCATTTATAAATTATTTATAAAGCGGCAATAACTTATATAAATTTAATATAAAATAAATATCAATTTCATCAAAAAAATAGACATTGGGTACGTTTTTGTTAGGTCTCTTAGAAAACTGAGAGTCTCTGATATTGACGCAGCGTTGCCAAGTTGTGCGCGGGTCATTCAAAAATCCTTATGAAA